>PVJC01006072.1:0-26461 GCA_004026665.1 Murina feae | reverse complement strand
ATTATGTGGCCAATGTCTTAGTATTTGCCTTTTCAAGCTAATACTGGTACTAATTTAGATCATCCTAAAACTACGTGTACATCACTCCTCAAAGACCAGAAAGCAAACCAAGGTAACCATTTATCTAACGAAAAATCCCCCGATGATCAAATCACCAGCCCAGTCTCACTGGCATGAGAATGAGGTTCACTGCAAAAATGCATGAGGAACAGAGATACTGACAGCTCTGAAGTGCTGTAACTTACTCCTACCCGCCTTTGGTAATCAGGAAAGCAGTGACAACAGCAGCACCCCAATATCCTTGAATCCTTTCTGCCACTCCTTGTGGAATGTTTTTCCTGAGAGGTGATCAGAACGACAGCTTCTTGGAACAGTTCCTCCTCCAGCAGCACCCACTGCAGTCTAGGGAGGCTGCACCCTGTCCAGAGCCAGACAGAGGATCCAACTTAGCCAAGCGTTTCTGGGACTTTTCCAACCAGAACTGAGTTGTACCCATCCTTCCAGCCCTGATGGTGGCAAAGCAAGGAAAGCATTGGCTTAGAAAGCCACCAGGGTCAGTGTCTCTAGTCCTGAAGAGAAGCTGGACTGAAATACTGAAATTACCAAGAGTGAGGGTCTAGTGAAGAGGGCAAGAGACAGCACTGAAGGCATGGGGTCCCTGGTCCCAGCTGCCGAGCTCCTCAGCACTGCCTGGTTCTCTCCAGTGTGGTTGCTCAGCCTTTGTTTCCATCCTGTCACACTATCCTCCCCAAAAATCCCATTTTCTCTTTACCTACTTCAGGTTGATTTTCAGTTCTTGTAACCAAGAGTGCTAGTCCTCGTGGAAATACAAGTACGAAAGGATATGGAGTTATTGTGAGGTGCTAATGCCAGAACGGGAGCTAAGTCCCCTTAATAAGTGTGGTAAGGTGTTCTCAAATTGTAGGCACAGGACCTAAAGGGAAATAAACTGACTTAGCTTTACTTGACACCCTTTAAACTCTAGGAAAGAGGGGATTAAGACTGACGTTGGCTTATATGATGGCAGGAAAGAATAGGTGTAATAGCAGCCAAAGGTTTTTACAAAGCTACTTCACACAGCCACAATACATAATAACATTACTATGAACTTACACTAAATTATCACATATTAAAATTTTTTAATTTTTTGTTATAACTTACAGGGGAAATTGCGTAACGGTCCTTAGTCATGGAGCATTACCTATTAATAGTTATCTGTACATGTCAGAAGCCTGAATTCTTGGACCAATCAATTTAACCAGGCATCCCAGTTGCTGTGGTAGCATGTATTCAAATTTTAGGCACAGGACCTGAGGGGAAATAAACTGACTTAGCCTTACCTTTATAAAGTGTTGGTGAATATCACCACCCATAAGTAGCTAAGAAATGTCTTAGGAATCATGAAAGGAAAAGCAGTTTGTTATACGCACTCTGAGCTTTAAAGGCTTCTAGTCATGAAGGAAAGAGAGTTATTAAAAATTAAAGAAATGGATTTTGGAAAAAGCCACAAAGGTACACGAGGAACTTGTGGAATATGTAAAGAAAGTGCTGAGGAGACATTATAAGGTAAACTACATTTCTGTATTTCAATACTAAAGGATTTTTGCCATTTCTATTCATCTGTCAACCATTTATTATCCTTTGTATTAAGTACTATAGGGGGTATAAAGATGAATGAGACACAATTGATGTTCTCAAGGATAGTTATACAAATAAATATAATACAAGAAGTAATTGCCATAAAAGAAGTAAATGAAAATACTATAGGAGTTCAGAAGAAGAAAGGCCTCAACATGATGGATCAGTCAAAATTGGCAGATTTTCACTTTAGGTAATCAAACTCTGAATACTAGAGTCACAAAGAATTCAATAGGTAAGATGTTGGGAGGATGTATATCCAAAGGCTCGCAATGATTACTCTCAGCACAAGAACTGTTATCTGTATCTGGATGTAATTTGATAATTTAACAAAGAACTTTTGTAATATCATAGGAGCCCAGCCTAGAAGAGTTGAACAATTTCCGTGATTTGAACCCTCGTGAACAATGGTTCTTTTCTGGTGGAAGATTATTTGGATGGCCTCCAGGGACTCCAAGTACACTGCCTGCCCATATGGTTCAAAGATGTGTTTCTTCCCTCATTATCCTGGACGCAGACAACCAAACTCCTTTTCTGTATTCCTTAAGGAAAACTGAGCTTTGGGGATTGTTGCAACAGCTAGTCATGGGGCACTTGGAGGGCATCTTTCCCTCTTCTTCCTCTCCCCGATACTGATTCTAATTTAGGAAAGATGGGGTTTGACTTATCACAAAACAAAGGCCAATTGAATAGCTTAGTTTTATGAATCCTCCTCTGAAGCTCCAGATTCCCTCAATAGTAATTGTTTCTCCTAATCATTCAAGGAAGATTCAGTTCACACAAAAAGTTCACATAAAAACTAATTCATGCTTCTTGACTGAGCCCATGATGGCTGGTTCCTTCCATGGGCATGCAGTAACTACAGCACCCACCAGACCACCTGACTTTTTGGACCACAACCTGGCACAGGTCCACCTTGGTTCAGATAGTTCCTCTCCACCCCCCAAGGTTCTTTAACTCAGAACTCTAGGGGATGAAACAGGTTTGAAAAGGAGAAAAGAAACAGCATAGTGGGTGAAACCATATAAGCAGGTACACAGAAGTACTAACTTCAGTGTAAGTTCAGATGCAGAACAACTGGATGGAGAACAATGTGAGCTCAAGAATTAGACAAACCTGGGTTCCCAATCTGGGCCTTCAGCAAAATACCTAACTTAAGAGAATAAAATAAAGGGGTGGGCAAAAGTAAAGACAGTTTATTCTTGTGTAATTTTTAATTATTGTTTTATTGGTATTACAGCTCTATACCTACTTTTACCCGCCCCTGTAATAATAAAAATAATAGTTCATATACTTTAGAGGGCTGCTGTAAGGTTAAATGGTACATAAACTGCTGAGGACAGTATTCAGTAAATCAAAGACTTTTACACCCCAGAGATAAGTGTGATGTATATTTAGAGGTGACGGGGCACACTGAGCCCTTAAGCTCCACAAACACCCCTTTATCCTGGGGCTCGTACTTCTGCATGAGGTCTGATACTGGTCTTGGTTCTCTTGCTTCAAACGAGCCGGGACACTTCCTTCTGTATCAGCCATGGGCTGTCAGGCTCACTTTCTCAGTCATTCCTTAAATCGATCAGTTCCTACTAATTTGATTCTTCTGGGTATCTGTTTCTATTGCCATTGCACTTTGCTTTTGCACCATGAAATTCAGCCACTTTTTTTTAAAAAAATGATATTTTATTGACTTTTAGAGAAAGAGGAAGGGAGAGGGAAAGAGAGAGAGAGAAAGCGATGTGAGAGCAAAACATAGACTGGAAGCCTCCTGCACAGGATGACACCCAACACTGGCTAGGCCTGGTAACCATATATTTGTGAGTACAATTAATTTTAAGTAACACTAATACAGCCCCACCTATAAGAACAAACATCAAATAGCATGTACCAGCTACTTTTCTTCAAGTATTTAAGTACTTTTAAATTTTTCTAACAATAGACATGTCCATGCAACACTTCTTTTTATTGGGAAAATGTTTGATTCTTTTAATTCCATTTAGGTATTCTAAAAGAATTGGAATACTATAGCTGTCACCAGTTTTGCTCAGACATAGAAGCCTTCTCTAGAATTTTTATTCTGAAATTACTTCTAGGTTTTTAGAAAATCTCACACAGTGCAATTCAGCTTTATATTAGTTCAAAGACACTAACATCTGAGAAATTAAAAGAAAAAAGCACATTGTAAATGCACTAAAATCTGATACTTTATAAAAAAGGTTTTTAACACCATGGAGAATGTAAAAAGCTCTATATCTTTCTATTACAATTTTCTCATGATTATAGGGACTGTAAATATTAGAACTAAGCATTGCTTTAGGCTCAGCACACCTTCCTGTTTAATAACAAAGAGGGTGGGTAATAACACTGCCAGTATTTCCACAGTTATCTTCCACCTTCATCTCCCTTGATCCCTCAGCCCTACCAACTACAGCTTCACTGCTATGGTTCCCCCTCAATAGTTTATCCCAATTGCCTCTACTGCCTCTCCTCATTTCTGGGGGGGAGGGAGGAGTAGGAAAGAGGGATTTGAGGTGAGGAGGGGGAGGCAAAGTACTGAGGTATAATTGGCATATAATACTGTATTTGTTTTAAATTTACAACATGACTTAATATATGTATGTATTGTGAAATGATTACTACACATTGATCTCAGCAATGATTTTTTGAGACCAAAGGCAAACACTGCCTTTCATTCTTCAACTCCTTTTATTCTATTTTTATTTTATTTTTAAAAATAGTTTATTGATTTTTTAAACAAAGAGAAAGAGAGAAGAGAGAAACATTGATGTGAGAGCATAATATCAATCACCTGTCTCCTACAGGTCCCCTACTGGGGGCTCAGCCCATCACCTGAGCATGTGCCCTGACTGGGTATCAAATCAGCAACCTCTCGGAGCACAGGATGACACCCAACCGAGTCATCCTGGCCAGGGCAATTCTTCAACTCATTTTAATCAGGCCACTGTCCTGATTAAATCAATGGCCTTCACAACGCCAATCCCAGTGTGCAATTCCCAGACCTCACCTGGACCACTCAGCAGCAAACGACACAATTTTTCACCTCTTCCATTCTGAAACTTTTTCCTCAGTTGGGCTCCACACTAGTTTTCTTCCTACCTTACTACCTCTGCCTTCTCAGTCTCCTACTGAAGGGTTCTCTTCTTCCCAACCTCTAAAGATGGAGGTCTCCCAAGCCTGGGATCTTGGACCTCTTTTCATCTCTATCTACACTCTTTCCTTAGGTGATCTTATTAAATGTCATCAATAAACTGAGGGTCTCCAAATTTATAGCTCCAAGCCCTACCTTTGCCTTATCCCCAGATTCATATATCCCAATACACTTGTGACAATTTCTTTCATAGATGGAATATGAATCTCAAATTTGACAAGTCCAAAACCAAATTCCCAATTCTATACTTTCCCAATGCTGTGCCCACCCTCCTAGCCCCCCATCCCCCAGCAATATTCTCCATCTCAACAAATGGCTCTGCCATTAACACACTTGATTTCTCTGGTAAAAAACTTGATGATCATTGACTGTTCTCTCGATGTTCTACATCCAATCCAAGAACTAGTTTTCTTGACTCTACTTTCAGAATGTATTTCAAATCCATGCTTCCATCCTAGTCCATCTCCATGACAATCATTGTAGCCTTCTATCTCGTCTTTTTGCTGCTACTTTCCTATTCTTCCTGCTCCAGTCTATCCACAGCAGCCAGGATTTTTAAAACTATCACTGTCCTGCTCAAAATCTTGAAGTTCTAACTTAGAATGAAATGTTACTTTCTAACCATGACCTTCTAACCAGTCCCCTTGTCACTGTCCTCCAGTCACCCTGAGCTCCTTCCAGGTTAATGAGAACATTAAGCCCCTCTGAAACTCAAGGCCACTGCCCTGTCTTCCTCCAGATATTCCCACAGTTTACTCCCTACCTTCTTTGAGATCTACACTCAAACATCACCTTCTCATAGGCTCCCTGACCATTTTATCAACACTCCCGATCAAGTCTCTCATTCCCCTTTCCTTGCTTTGATTTACATTCCTTACAGTTCTTGACCTTTATATTATATTAGGGGACTGGTGCACGAAACTTGTGCGGGGGGGGGGGGGGGTCCTCAGCCCAGCCTGCCCCCTCTCACATATTGGGAGCCCTCAGAGGGTGTCCTACTGACAGCTTAGGCTGGCTCCCTGATCCCCTTGGGGAGTGGGCCTAAGCCACAGTCTGGCCTTCCTTTGTGGGAGGCGACCAGGCTAATCAGGGGAAGCCACCAGCCCCATCACCCTCTGCTGCAGCCACTGCCAGTCACCGCAGCCACCAAGGTGTTTTCAGCAACACAGACTCCAGTCCCTTCACCATGAATAAATGACAACTTTCTTTAGGCATTTTCAAGATGTGTCTTTCATAGGATATGACATTTCTTTCTTTCTTTTTTTTTTTAATCTTCACCTGAGAATATGTTTCCATTGATTTTTAGAGAATGTGGAAGAGAAGGGAAAAACAGAGAGAAACATCAATGTGAAAGGAACATTTTGATTGGTTGCCTCTTGCATATTCCCGGACCTGGGCCCCGGCCAGGGAGGAGCCTATAACCTAGGTACATGCCCTTGGTCAGAACTGAACCCGGACCCTGCAGTCAGCAGGCTGAGGCATTAAGTACTGAGCGAAACCAGCTAGGGCAGGATATGACATTTCTTAGCCCTCCAGGAGTAGACCTTCACTTTTTTTTCTCCAGGAGTGTGGTAGAAAAACCCAAGATCGCCTTTAGGGAGTCTTAGTACCCAAGTTACTAAGAATATTACCAGTGGCATACAGGGAGCTTAGCCAATGAGGGGTAAGAAAAGGTGTTTTCTCTGTAGTTCACTCCGATCACCAGCTCCACCCCTGCACCTCCAATCCCAGCTCCACCCCTGAACAGACCTGTAACCTCTGGCTGAGGATGCAGGCCTGGCAGGGGACCCCCACTTTGCCAGCTCCACTGGTGCCCAGACCCCTGTGATCGCAGGCTCCTGCCCCTCCTGCCCCTCTGCCCCTGCCCCTCTGGCTTTGCAGAGCCCAGCCCCTGCAATCTCTGGCCTTGACCCTGCTCAGGCCTGAGGCCTCTGACCCAGGCCTTATGCCTGGGTAGGGCACCCTCATGCCCCTCCGGTCACCGGCTCTACTCCTGCCACCTCCAATCACCGGCTCCACCCTTGCCCATGCCTGAGGCCTCTAGTGAAGGCCTCTGGCCAGAGCAGGGACCCCCAGCCCCCTGTGATTTCCTGTTTTGCCCCTCGGGCCCCTGCCTCCCCCACCACCTGCCTGTTTAACAGGACTGACCACTTCAGTGGTGGCACTGAGCCAGACTGGGTGCCGCCATCTTGCGGCCATGGGGACGGCCATCTTTGTCACAGAGTGATGCCTAATTTACATATTACTGTTCTATTAGATAGGATGTGTCTATGGGTGCCGCCATCTTGTGGCCATAGGGGAAGTCATCTTTGTGATGGAGTGACACCTAATTTGCATATTATTCTTTTATTAGATAGGATTTCTGTTAATCTGTCTGTCATCCCCACTAAAGTAAAAGTTCTGCCCTAGCTGGATGGTTAAAGCATCAATCCACAGACTGAAGGGTTTTGGCTTTAATTTCAGTTAGGAGTACGTACCTAGATTGCAGGCTCGATCCCCAGCCCCAGTTGGGACACATGCAAGAGGCAACCAATCGATGCGTCTCTCTCACATTTATATTTTTCTCTCTCTGTGTCTCTCCCCCTCGCTTTCACTCTTTCTAAAATATCCAATGCAGAGAAACCAAGATGGTGGCATACATAAAGACTGGAATTGTGGCTGTGCACAACTATTTCAAAATCACAATGAAAAGAAAAAACAAAAAGAAAAAACGGACACCACCCAGAACCACAGGAAGGCTGGCTGAGTGAAATTCTACAACTAGAAAGAGACTGAGACTTAGAGGAGATGCAGAAGCAAAGTACGGAGGTACGGAGGCATGCGCACGGGGCTCAGGGAGAGGGCTGGCACCGGAGAGCGTGGTTCTTTTTCAATCTGGAGGGAGCCACAAGCTCCCGGTGGCTCTGAACTCCAGTTCCAGGTGAGTTTCTGGGGACCCAGACACATACCCAGAGAAGTGGGACTGACTGGCACCACGAGGGAATCCAAAGCGGGTTTATCTCGGCATTGATTGCAGCGATTATCATGGGACACAGAGACCCAGTGTCTCTTAGCGCAGGGCTGAGAATCAGCCATAGCTGACTCCCCTCCCAAGATGCCCGCAGAGGCTTTTGCATATAAAAAGATGAGTAGCCTAAGGCAAAGGCTAAAATAGCAACTCCTTGGAAATAAACGAGCCAGCGTACCTAGTGGTCAGAATGGGACCACCCTAAATACAACTCCTCAGATTTGCAAGAGAAATACTCAGGACAGACTCAGTGAGCACCAAAGCCCCTACTGAAACAACTCTTGCCCCATAAGGGTGTCTCCAGCACAGAAGCTCTCCCACTGTAGACACAGCTGACGCTCATAACCAAGTGGCTTGGAGGTCAATTCCTCTCAGTGATCACCTAACTCAGAAAGGAAAGCAGCCAAAATGCGGACACAAAGAAACAAGTCGCAAATGACAGAAATGGAGGAAAGCAAACAACTGGATATAGAGTTCAAAACTATGGTTATAAGGTTTTTCAAGAATTTTCTAGAGACTGCTGATAAATTTAGTGAGACCTTCAAGGATATGAAAAAAGGACCAGCTAGAAATTAAGCATACACTGACTGAAATAAAGAATAATATACAGAGATCCAGCAGCAGACTAGAAGATCGCAAGAATTAAGTCAAAGATTTGAAATGTGAAGAAGCAAAAAACAACCTATTGGAAAAGCCAAAAGAAAAAAGAATCCAAAAATATGAAGACAGTGTAAGGAGCCTCTGGGACAACTTCAAGCGTACCAACATCAGAATTATAGGGGTGCCAGAAGAAGAGAGAGAGCAAGATACTGAAAACCTATTTGAAGAAATAATGACAGAAAACTTCCCCTACCTGGTGAAAGAAATAGACTTCTAAGTTTAGGAAGCACAGAGCACCCCAAACAAAAGGAATCCTAAGAGGACCACACCAAGACACATCATAATTAAAATGTCAAGAGCAAAAGACAAGGAGAAAATCTTAAAAGCTGCAAGAGAAAAGCAGTTAGTTACCTACAAGGGGGCACCCATACGACTGTCAGCTGATTTCTCAACAGAAACTTTGCAGGCCAGAAGGGAGTGACAAGAAATATTCAAAGTGATGAACAGCAAGAACCTACAGCCAAAATTACTTTACCCAGCAAAGCTATCATTCAGAATTGAAGGTCAGATAAAGAGCTTCACAGACAAAAAAAAAAGCTAAAGGAGTTCATCACCACTCAACCAGTATTATATAAAATGCTGAAAGGTATCCTTTGAGAAGAGGAAGAAGAAAAAGTAAGGATAAAAATTATGAACAACAAATACATATCTATCAACAAGTGAAACTAAAAATCAAGTGAATAAAAAATCTGATGAACAGAATAAACTGTTGAATAGAATCAAATCAGAGGCATAGAAATGGAGTGGACTGACAAATTTCAAGGGAAAAAGGGTGTTAGGGGTGCGGGAAGAGACTGGACAATAATCGTACACCTATGGATGAGGACAGCAGGGGGGTAAGGACAGAGGATGGGGTGGGAACTGGGAGGAGGGGAGTTATGGGGGGGGGGAGAGGAACAACTGTAATAATCTGAACAATAAAGATTTAAAATAAAATTTTAAAAAAAAGAAAAATCCAATGGAGCCCTAGCCAGTTTGGCTAAGTGGCTAGAGCATCGACATGTGGATTGAAGGGTACCAGGTTCAATTCCAGTCAAGGGCACATGCCTGGGTTGTGGGATCTATCCCTAGTGGGGGATGTGAAGGAGGCAGCTGATTAATGGTTCACTCTCATCATTGATGTTTCTATCTCTCTCCCTCTTCCTTCCTCTCTGAATTAATAAAAATATATTTAAAAAAATAAAAAATAAAAATAAATGGAAAAAATATCCTCAGGTGAAGATTTACCAAAAAAAAAAAAAAAAGTTCCATGGGAGCAGAAATTTCTCTATCTTCTCACTCTTCAATCTCCAGGGCCCAGAACAGTGCCTGACAAATGGCAGGTGCTCAATAAATATTTGTTGAATAAGTGCATAAGTGAGTCATTTCTATACTCTTACTCTTTGCTTGCTGGAATCACTAATAGATATTTCAATTGTCTATTACTTTAACACATCCTATATAATAATAAAGAGGTATTATGCAAATTGACCATCATGCCCTCACCCAAGATGGCCACATCCATGTGGTCAAAGACGGCCACCACAACATGGCTGGCAGGGGAGGGCAGTTGTAGGCAATCAGGTCAGCAGGGGAGGGTGGCTGGGGGGACCAGGCCTGCAGGGGAGGGCAGCTGGGGGCAACCAAGCTGGCAGGAGAGGGCAGTTGGGGCGATTGGGCCAGCAGGGAAATACTTAGGTGTCAATTAGGCTGGCCAGGGGAGTGGTTAGGGGGTGATCAGGCTGGCAGGCAGAAGCGGTTAGGGGCAATCAGGAAGGCAGGCAGGCAGGCAGGCAAGCAGTTGGGAGCCAGCAGTCCCAGATTGGGTATCAAACCAGCAACTTCTCATAGCACAGGACAACACCCAATTAACTGAGTCATACCAGCCACAGCAATTCTTCAACTCATTTTAATCAGGCCTCCACAGGGATAGGGCCTAAACTGGCAGTCAGACATCCCCCGAGGGGTTCCAGATTGGAGAGTATGCAGTTTGGGATGAGGGACACCCCCCCCCCCCCAGTGCACAAATTTTGGGCACAGGGCCTCTAGTGTGGTATAATGCCAAAAGAAGCCATTAAATATTTTTCAAGTTCTATTTTTAGAGTATCATATTAGAGTATCATATCATATCAGGTTATTTTTAGAGAGAAAGAGCAGTATGGATATAACAAAGAGGTAGGAAATAGTAGAACATCTTTTGGGGAATATAGGTAGTTCCCTACAGATCTGGGAAAGCTGTGGGAGAAGGAAGCAAGACAGGTGAAAGGTGAGACCTGGAATTAACACTGAAATCAGATAATGGGCAACTATGAAGGGTCTTGTGAGCAAGAAAAGTTTTGGGTTAGTCTTGTAAATGAGGACTTATAAGCAAGAAAACAGCAATCAGAATTTCATTTGGATAAATTTATTCTGGTCACATAAGACTATATAACCCACGTAATCATGTCTGTTCTTAGTTAAGTAGTAACTTAGCTGTTTGAGGTCTGCATAGATATAAGACATGCCATACAAGTCTTAATGATTATTTCACCATACCTGAAAGGTATTTACAGTTTCTTGCTTACAAATCTTTAATTTTTCTAATGAAACATTTTCTCAGCAGGATCCCATTTAAATATTTTCAACTTTTAATCAATTAGCTCTTTAATTCAAGAACATTTACATGATAGTCTTTAATTAATGCTCACAGATTCTAGTGTATGAACATTGAATCAGTTAACTCACTAATAACACTAAATATTAATACCACATTGGATAAGGAAATATTCAACAAGATGTTTCAGTTATTCTTTTTTAAATTAGTAAAAAACTGGCATCTGATCAAATACCCAAATAGTCTAGAGTTTATCCAATACAAGTTTCCAACTAAAATAAAAGAGAGTTTAATTGGTCTAAACAAGGACCATATAAAAAGTCCTATATTTTCAAGGTTAAAACAGTAGGTTTGATTTTAAGGAATACTAAGTTTCTTTTTTAATTAAAGGCTTTTCAATTAACATTAAATGGTTTGTTTTCATTGGACATTTTTTGTTTTGTTTTGTTTTGTTTATTTTAGAGACAGAGAAAGAGAAAGAGATGGAAAGATGGAAACATCAATTAGAGAGAAACATTGATTGGCTGCCTCCTGTACACCCCCAACTGGGGATCAAGCTGAAACCTGGGCATGTGCCCTGACTAGGAATCAAACTGGTGACCTCTCGGTTCATGGATCTATGATCAACCATTTCATTGATTTTAAAACATCATTGTTTGCCATCTGTTCCATTTGGCTTTCTCTGTATCCTTAGAGCTTACTCTCAACATCTCATTTGACAGTTACTTCATCTTTAACTACTTTAAAATACATATGGAACCCCTCCTACATGTCCAAGCACCAGAGTGCAAAAATGAAAAGAACTCCACCCTGAAGCAGATCCTGACGATAGTGATCCATTCTTCCCTCCTTCCCATCCCTTAGGCATCCACCACGGTGTGGACTCTCCCTTTAACATATCTGACCCAACTCCATCTTCCTTTATCACCTTATGCACATGATTTAATTCCAGTGACACTGGATCTTCCTCCAGGACCTTTTTTATGTTAGCATCTTTATGCTATAAGCAAAATAACCCCGATAAATGAACCATGGTATGTTCTCCGAGTCAGCTTCTGCAACTCCTCTGCTCAGAAAGCAGGTTTATCATTAATACCAAGTCAGGCAAGATCTTAAAAGGGAATCGGTAAGAAGAATAAAACAGGGAGGGGACCCAAAGTCAATGATCAAGTAGATGCTCTCTCACTGGCACTTCTTCCTGTGTGCCTGAGACAGCCACTGGCCTGACTCTAGGGACACAGAGCAACACAGCAGCTATCCTGTAGCACAAAGTAGTCCAATTTGTGCTCTCCCGATCCACTTCTCTTATGAGCTTTTCCTTGCAGTTCCCCAACACAACCATGTGTGTACAGTGTTACAGAAAAAGCTAAATAAATAAAAAAGAGAAGAGAAGAGAAGAGAAGAGAAGAGAAGAGAGAAAAGAAAAGAAAAGAAAAGAAAAGAAAAGAAAAGAAAAGAAAAGAAAAGAAAAGACAAGACAAGAAAAGACAAGAAAAGACAAGAAAAGACAAGAAAAGGGCATATGCACCAGTTATTCAATACAGAGACTCAAGTTCCAGGAGAAGGGGGAAACCTCTGCAGATATCATCCCGGGGTCACTTACAGAATGAGTGCTAATCCTGGCCCGTGTCCTCCACATCTGTGTAGGAAGGCATCACAGACTAAGGTCTACTCCAGGGCTCACCATCAGCTTATATAACTTACACAACTTCTGTTCAATAAATATTTAACTATGAAGGAGTGCAGGTGTTTGAAATTTTAAAAACGACCTCTAGACTTCAACGTTAATATTTACATTCTACAGAAGTCATCATATTTTAATACCTTTGGGAAGAATACACAGAGCAACCATTTGTACAAATGTACAAAACCTAAAATATTTCTTATGAGAGCATGAAAAGGAAGCCTGGAATTTCACACACAGGCTAAATGATCTATTCTTCCATTCGCGTGCCTCTCATTTTTATGCACCTTTTCCGAGTACACCCCCCAAGCTACAGAACCCTGCTGGCAAAAACACTGGTCTCCGGGGAGAACTTTTTCTAACTTGACAGAAGCAACGCTTTGAATTTCAAGCAGTATTCCTTTCTCATCATAACAGTGCAGTGACCTCTATGCAAAACACAATGAAAAATGCAAGTCAATGCTATATGGTAGAAAATGAAACCTGGGTTTTGTCTACAAAGATGTCAGATGAATAACTATAGAGTTCACACAACTGAAACAAAGAAAATATAAAATAACCCTATTCATGTAGGAACCCCGCCTGATGGTGATATCTCCCAAGGGAGACCCAGATCCTACTGAAACCAATTCTGGCTACAAGCCTTCTTCACCAATTTCCTGTCAAAAGAGATTTATAGAAATGCTGGTGGAGTCAAAAGAAGATAAACTTTCTAGTACCTACACTCTACTTGCTAATACATTTCAATAACATTTACAACCCACAGTAAACTCAGGAATTATTTCAATGAAAAGGGCATCAGACTGAGATTCAGAAAGAATAAGTCCAGCCTCATTCATTAAATTCAGGGACAGGATTCTAGAAATACTTACCAATTGGACTAAAGAGCTGCATGATCATGCGTAGCAATTCTCAAGGTCATTAATATTCTTCATAAAACTAATCAATGTAGCAATAAAGAGTGGCTGACTTCATGATCTAAGATGCAGCAAGGAAGCACTACCCTCTGTTCCTTTCTCCGAGTCTGTGAATAGTAGCCAGTAAAAGCTACTAGTAAAAATAACCGCCTGGGGCTTACGCCTAAGGAGAGGATCTCTTCCTGCAACTAGGAGAAGGATCATCTTTACCCTGAAGGCTGAGGAACATTGAAAGCGACTTAGCAGCGAGGGGCGCAGTCACATCTGAGTCTTAAAAAGATCATTAGTAAGAATTTTGAGGATGGATTTTAGGAGTCTAAAATGAGCTGCTGATGCCCTGGCCAGTGTGGCTCAGTTGGTTGGGCTTCATCCTGTGTACCCAGAGGTTGCTGGTTCAATTCCCAGTCAGGGCACATGCCCAGGTTGTGGGCTCAAGTGTATCTTTAAAACAATTCCATATGTAAAGTGCATATATTTCTCAAATTGGAGCATGCCATAGCTCATTTTCCTTTACTCTGCATACCTTTAAGCATAATACACATGTGCTATGGGTTTATATGTAGAAACCTATACCTTTCCCCTCAGACTCAGCACATCTGCCACGAAACTGCTGACCTTCTGCCCCACAACAATCCTGAAATAGACTCCTCCAACAGTCTTGCCCCCACGTCAGTTCATGCTAATTCCATCACTCAAGTTATTCAGGCCCAAAGAATTAAGGAGTCTAATTTGATATCCAGGCTGTGAGCAAATCCTGTTAACTCTACCTTCGAGGGAAATCAGGACTCCAACCGCTTGTCAACGTCTCCAGAGCAGCCACCCCGTTGGATACTGACCTGATCCACCATCACCTCTCGACTGCAGGAGCCTCTCACCCTGCAGCTCACTACTGTCTAGTCTCAGGATAGCTGATGGAGCAATTCTTTTAAAATAGAGGCCGAATCTCCTTACTCTGCTCAAAAAATATCCAATGGTTTCCCATTTCATTAAGAGTAAGTCAATCTGACAGGAGCCTGCAAGGGCCTATAAAATGTTGCTTGTTTTTTTACCTCACCCCTGCTACTCTCCCCTTTGTTCACTCTGTTCCACTCACAACAACATCTTTTGTTCCCCCACCTAAAATACACTTCCTCCAGGCAGTCTCACGGCTTACTCCCTCATGGGTTTCAAGTCTCTACTCAAAAGTGACATTTTCTGTGAAGTCTTCTCTGATCATTCTAGTTAAAATTGCAAACTTTCCTGTAGACTCCCTTGCTTTATTTTTCCCCAGAGTATCTGTCACCCCCGACAGACAAAGTTTACCTAGGTGTTTATTACCTGCCTCTCCTCCCAATTAAGTCCCATGATGGCAGATATTGTGAAGTGATTCCTATGTGCAATCATCAAACTGCATGTGACCCATTAGAAAGTACATTGGAGTTTTAAAAAATATATATTCAAGGAACTATTACCAAGAATAAACATAAAATAGAAAATCACAATAAACTTACAGGCTTTTTATTGTTTTGCTTTTTCTTTGCTTACTTTCTCTAGTTATCTTTGTTGAAATAAATCTTTACAAATATGTATTTTAATGCATCTTTTTTATGCTCTTTAATATACCTAGATGCAAACATGGTTCTTACAACCTAATAAAAATTCTATACGCTTGCCATATGTCAATTTTTTAATTCCACATTAATTTCATTTTAAAGTAATGTATGTGACCACTACTAAAATGACAAACAGCTAAAGGATTATTTATTCTGTGGCTAGAGAACGCCATCTGGCTCACTGTGAGAGCAACCACACTGTCATACTGAATATTTATAAATGCAATATTTAGTGTTTCCAAAAAAATTTCCTTCTGAGATAAAATAAATTGAAGTATTTTATTCAATTCATTTAATAAGCAACTTCTAAAGAAAATTACAGACATAGCAAAGGAAATTAATACAAATAAGAATACTAGGTAGTTCTGAGCATTTTACATGAATTGCCGTATTTTATCTGTACAGCAATCCTTTGAGGTAGGTAGATACTATTGTCATTCCCATTTTACAGATGGGGAAACTAGAACACTGAAAAAAATAAGCCACTCAATCGAATCCTAGTAGAGCTGAAATATACATTGGAGCACACGCTATTCTGGAGCCAGGTGGTCTGGCTCCAGAGCCCACACACTTAGGTATTACACTGTCTGCTTCTTCTAATAGCAAGCACTTGCACCTTGCATGCCTTTCAGAGCATTAAATATAGGGTGAGATGTGCCTTAGAGCAGCGGTCGGCAACCAGTGGTCTGTGAGGTCCGAAAGGTTGGCGACCACGGCCTTAGAGGGCTTACAGTCTAAAGATGTGGGCCCTTGACTTTGTGTTACATTATTTCATTAAAATTTAAGATTCTCAGGACAAATGATCAGATTCTTCTAATGCAGTTTCATATGTATCCATTTAAAAAGTGCATTAACTTTAGAAATTTAAATAAAAACTAAAAATGTAGGTTTGGGCATCAGTAAAGAAAGCAGTTAGACTACGTAAGCCCCTTATTATCCATCACAAATTGTGAAATTCTATAAACATTTTCTCCAAAAAAGACCATAAGTTTCTCTTCTTATTGTGTCATCCAAGAATGATTTCCAAGTAATTTGCAATTTATTAGGAACTTTCAAATTCTTCTATCCATTCAGCAATGATTAAGTACCTAGAATCTACTTGGGGAGGGATCTAAACATAGCTAAGATGTATTTCACATCTTGAAAGAAACTGGAGCAGATTCCATAGGTTTTCCAATATTGAGCTGAGCTGGGTGGGGATGGGGTAATAAAATGGTGATGCATAGAGACATGACTTGGGTTTTGAGTACATATGATATGTTGTGGAGATGTGCACCTGCAACCTGTACAATTTGTTAACGAGTGTCACCCTGGTAAATTCAACAAAAGGGGGGGTGACAAACACTACTTTGAGGTAAAAATTTCCTAAGTTATGAAAACTTAATTCATGAATACTGAATCTACAAGACTAGTCTGTCCCCAAAAACCATGAATTTGCTAGTCTTCCCTAAGGAAGACTTCTTTATAGTCAGCAACTAAACTATATTGGGTTAACAGTTCCCCCTTGGGGCCCTTATGGAAAGATCTGAATCAGGAAAATGCCTTGAATATTTCTCTAATTCAAGAGAGACCAAGTACTCACAGACCACAGCTCACTTAATCATTTATTTTCATTCCTGTATACCCTCCCATTTTAATCCTTTTCTTTCATTCTCTGTCACTCTTGCTCAACAAGTTAAAGGTATTCTCTACCCACCCCCAACCTCCCTATAAACAGCCGTTCAGTCCATATTCAAAACAACAATTGATTCCTGGGATAATAAAAATAAATGCAGTGTTTAATCTGTACAGTACAAATTTTTATAAACCATAATTTTTTAAAATATATTTTTATTCATTTTTCACAGAGAGGAAGAGAGAGGGATAGAGAGTTAGAAACATCAATGAGGCAGAAACATCGATCAGCTGCCTCCTTCACACTCCCCACTGGGGATGTGCCCGCAACCAAGGTACATGCTCTTGACCGGAATCAAACCTGGGACCCTTGAGTCCGCAGGCCGATGCTTTATCCACTGAGCCAAACCGGTTAGCGCTAAACCATAAATTTGATGTTAAATTAGTCTTAAAACCAGCACAATCATCTTCTATGGCTCCTGAAAGTAACCACAAGTCCCTTTAAGAATTCCAAAGCCTCACCCTGGCCTGGTAGCTCAGTTGGTTAGAGCACTGTCCCAGCATACCAAGGTTTAGGAATGACTCCTAGTCAGGACAGATAAAAGATCAACCAATGAATGCAAAAATAAATGGAACAACAAATCTCTCTCTCCCTTCCTCTCTCTCTAAAATAAATAAATGAATTTTTTGAAAAGAACTCCATAGTCTTTCTATATTTTCAACCACATTTAGCCATATTTGCTTCTCCTGAAGATCAAGATAATACTAGAGAAATTAGAAGATGGTGGCATAGGTAAATGACTGTACTCACCACCTCCAACAACCACATGAAAATTACAACTAAAATGCAGAAAAACCATCATTCAGAAACACTGGAAAGCTGGCTGAATGAAAGTCTTTCATCCAACCTGGATTTCTTGAAGTTCCTCCTTAATACTTTCCTTCCAGTCTGAGGTTTATAACTTTATACTTTGTCATTCTAATACTGTTGGTCCTGATTTAGGTAGTAGCATTGAGAAAAAAAGGAATCATAATTTCAAATCACATTTCTCGGCTGTCAAGCCTGGCAACTTAAGTCAAGTATTTATCGGCTGTCTTTTCTGTCCTTTGGCAGTGATTGCTTTCGGCTACAGCAACCGTTCCTGTTTGTGTCAGATCATCAGCAAAAGGTTTCACCATTTCACAATTTCATCCGAGAATCTCAGATCGCTTTTGTAATTCAAGCTGTTTCGTCATGACTAATAATACCTTTTTCTTTCCTCTCAAATTCCTTTGGAAAAAGTTAATTATGTTTTAAAGGTAAAATGCTGTTTTAAATAACTACCTAAATCCTTCTTTGGGGGTTGGGTTTCCACCCAAGGTAGCATAAGTAAAACACTGCCTCGTTATCAGACACCCCAAAAACCTAACACATTGCTTCCCCATCCAATTACACATTTAGTCATTATTGTGTTTCTAAATCAGTTCATGCCCTCATTCCTCACTAGTATTTCTACTTTCAATGCCCCTGCTCCCATCTTTTGCCCTTGCCCCAAAGTCTCCCTTTTCTACCTTCTACCCAAACCTTGCTCACTCTTCAGAACTCAATTTAAATCCCACCTCCTCAGTAAAGCCTTTTTTGTGACCATTCTTATTTCAAGGAAGGCCATCTCAATCCAAATGTATGCAGCCTGACTTTCAGAGTAGCCGTGAACAAACCCTTATTACTTACTGGTTGATTAATGTACCAGACCCATGATGAAGATGATTTTTTTTAGGTTTAAAGAAACAAAAACAAAAAGGAGAGAACACATTTCACTACTCTAGCTCTCCCTTAAATCTTCCTTCTTGAGTTTACATGGGGTTTGTAGCCCACCCAGATCATGAGCTAAGAAATCGTGAAATCCCTTTGTAAATAAATTATCCCTTTGCCCTGACGTGGATGGTTTGATCTAGCTGCAAGTTAACTTTTCTAAACTGCGTAAGTCACAGCTGCTGCACTGAAATAAAATTCACTCAGGATTAGATCAGACATTCACTCTTTAGGGCAGCCATGATGAATGGGTTTGGAGTCTTTCTTTCTCCCTGGTCTTCAGTTCAGGAACAATTTGATATTTGGTTAGAGGTTTTCATTTTCTCTTGTTCATACAATATAATGGAACTATATTACTCACTTAAAATGCACTTTCAGCAAAACAGTGTTTAACACATGCAAGATTTTAATCACAGATAATATTATTCCCCTGACTCCCTCAACAAATCTCAAAATCAATGGCCACTACTAGCACCGTCAGTTTATCATATTCCCTATAACATCTTACTTTTAGAAAATAATAGGAATACTTTAATATTATCTTATGCACTCCATGTAATAATTTTTGGTGAATCCATTTAATTGACAATGTTTACCTGCACTTATGCAGGGAGATGGGATACACTGGAGAACAACATAGAGTCCTTCTCTTTTAAAAAGATAATGCTGACTTCAGGTTATAACAATGCCATTCTGGACAGCACACCTTTCTTACATATCATGTCTTCCAGAAGCTGCTCAAGAAGTAAACACAACCATCTAATCTAATAAAAGAGTAATATGCTAAGTGTGTCACTCTGCTACATCCCAAGCCACGCCCACCAGCCAATCAGAGTGGCTATATGCAAATTAACCCAACCAAGATGGTAGCGGGCAGCTACACAGCTAGAGCAAACAGGAGGCTTCATTGCCCCGATGATGGAGGAAGCTGCCTGCCTAGGCCGGCTGTGGCCTCTGCTCAAGGCAACAAAGTTTCAATTATAGAAGCCACTGAGCTGGAGCAAGCAGGAAGCTTCGTTGCCCCGGCTATGGAGGAAGCTGCCTGCCTAAGCAGGCTGTGGCTTCCACTCAAGGCAACAAAGTTGCAATTACAGAAGATAAATAAATCCCAGATACCTGCTTCCAGCCAGCCTCGCGGAGAGCTTAGGTGACTGGGGGCTGTGGCCAGCCTGCAAACAGCCATCAGCCCCTCACCCAGGGTAGCCAGGCACCCTAGCAGGCACCCCCACCCTGAAGGACCTGTGGCCAGCCTAAAAATGGCCCTCAACCCCTCACCCAGGCTGGCCAGGAACCACAGTGGGACCCCCACCGTGATCCGGGACACCTTTCAGGGCACACCAGCTGGCCCCTACCCATGCACCAGGCCTCTATCCTATATAATAAAAGAATAGTATGCAAATTGACCCTAACAGCAGAACAACTGGGAATGACTGGCAACTATGACACATGCTGACCACCAAGGGGCAAACGCTCAATGCAGAAGCTGCCCCTGGTGGTCAGTGCACTCCCACAGGGGGAACTCTGCTCAGCCACAAGCCAGGCTAACGGCTGCCAGTACAGCGGTGGTGGTGGGAGCCTCTCCTGACTCCTTAGCAGTGCTAAGGATGTTCGACTGCATCTTAGGCCTGCTCCCCACTGGCAGGTGGACATCCCCCGAGAGCTCCCAGGCTGCCAGAGGGATGTCTGACTGCCAGTTTAGGCCCGTTCCCCGGGGGGAACGGGCCTAAGCCTTGAGGTGGACATCCCCAAAGGGTTCCCAGATTGCGAAAGGGCACAGGCCAGGCTGAAGGACCTCCCCAAGTGCACAAATTTTTGTGCATTGGGCCTCTAGTATTATATAATTCTTTTTCACAAGTTAATTCCCCAAATTCATTCACTAGGAGAGGCTGACGTTTTGACCAATAAGTTGATGGCAGCTGAAAATGGTCATGACCAGGACACCTTTCCCCTGAACTAAACTGTTCCATAGAAAGGCACTTTGAAATCTTACCTAATTGGAAAAAGAAGGGAAACTATTTATTTAGAGGTGAATGACTATTTGGAAATTATAGAAAATCAACTGGGGGAAAAAACACTAGAAACAATAAGAAAATGCAGTCGAGAAACCTGTCTAAGACTAAAATCATAATCACAGCAATTGTTTGTTAAGAACTATGTAATAATTCTTTTTAAAATATCTCATTTACACTAAACAATCCCTATGACACAGTTACAACTATTATCTTATTTTAAAGATTAGAGAGTTGGAGTAAGTAACTTATCCAAAGACATACACTATGTTACTCTGTTTATCAAAATTAGCATGTAACTAAAACAGCTTTTTTATATGCCAATATTGAAATGAACAGAAAATGGAGTTTAATAAAAAGTACAATCAAAATATCAAGAACAGGGAAAATAAAGTATCGGGGATAAATATTAACAAGAATTCTACAGTAGCTATATGAAGAAAAGAAGAAAATACAAATAAGAAACAGAGAAGAAAATAAACAATGAGACATAACTTGTTTTTTAACAGAAATACTTCAATCCTTCCTAATTTCATTTCTGAGTTCAATGCCACACCAATCAAAATTTTAAAAGGAAATGTTTTCATTTTGAAAAAAATATTCTAATGTTATTGGAAGGCCAAAGAGTGCTTTGATAATTAAAAGAGTGGTATTGATATAGAAAAAGAAAGATAAATAAATGTAATATCATCATCAAGATATAGGCCTAAGTATATATTGAAAATTAGTTTTGTTGGTTTTATTTTTTAATATGTTTTATTAATTTCAGAGAGTAAAGGAGAAATAGAAACATCAATAATGAGAGAGAATCATTGAATGGCTGCCTCCTGCATGCCCCACAATGAGTGCCCTGGCTGAGAACTGAACCATGATCCCCTGGTTCATAGATTGACACTCAACCACTGAGCTATGCCAGCTGGGCAGTTTTTATTAGCTTTAAAAGACATTCATGACATCCTTGATGAAACAGCAGATCTCTAGTTATCATATACAATGAAATGTATCTCCAAACAAATAGATGGAAGGATAATGGAGTAAAACAGAAAAAAACAGAAGTAGAAATTAATAGATTTTTAATGGCAAAAGAAAAAAAGAATAGGAGAAACACTCAAAACTGAATGTTTGGGGGGGAGGGGGAAGGATAACATTAAATGGAAATATTTTTATGGGGATGGATTAAAATTACAATTTGTGTGGACTCACAATTTCTAAAATATGTATGTGTGCATGTATGAACATACATACATGTACTAGTATAAACATAATGGATATTTGAATGTAAATATAAATATCCTATATAATAAAAGGCTAATATGCAAATTGTCCCTATGGGCGCGAGTTTGACCCATTGGGAGTTAGACATGCGCTGACCACGAGGAGGCAGCACAGAACATGGCAGTGTCAGCAACACAGCACTGGCAGTGGGTGGCAATGAAGGCACTTCTGGCCCCGATGGTCCCTGATGAGAGCAAGACTGCAGTGGGATGATGGAGCAGGTGAGCGAGGGGCACCAGACCAAAGCAGGTGTGAAGGGAGGCCCCAGCCAGCAGCCTAAAGGCCCAGATTGGCCCCAATCGCCAGCCTGGCATAGGGACCGTACCCATGCACGGATTCGTCACTGGGCCTCTGATACACGCACATACACACATATACACACATAAACACACACATTTTCTGGCTCTATCTGCTCAAGGGGCTCAAGCAGATTGCCCAGAAGCTGTGGACATACCTACATGGAATTTAATTTCTAACATCATTCCCCACTCAAAAGAATCAGAGCTACTTGGGGAAATGCTGGAGCAGAAGTCACATGAGAAGCTTTAACACCTAGTTATGTCACAAAACACAGAAGCCAGCTTGAAGAGGCTCCATCTGAGCACCAAAATAATTTTAAAACCAGGAGTGAATTACAAACCACTGTGTGTGGGGTGCGGGGAAAGGGGATGAGACTCTCTGAGTTCACACCAATAAAATGGGTAAAGAAATAAAAGACGAAAGGGGCGGAATGTGGAGGAGGAAATCGTCGTTTTGAACCAGCACAAAGAATGACTGATGGGTGCTAAATCTAGGGGGGATAATTTGATGAGTACAAGGTATCCGCGTGGACATAAAATGTCTCCCCACATATTGCCTATTAGTAGAATGGGGGTGGGGGGGAGGATAGTACACCTTGACTGAATGATCAAAATTAACACCAAAACTGAGGAGCAGATGGATGTCATGTGGCTCCAGATGTGAGACCCTGAAGACACAGCATCAGTCATGAAATTTTCTGGCAGGGAACACATAACCTGGATCTAAACGAGAGGAAACATCATACACAGACTCCACGTGAGGGACAGTCCATAACACAAAACAAGAACAAAAAACAAACCTATATTTAAAAATGTAGATGTAAATGTATATTTAAATGTAAATGTATATTTAAAAATTTAAAATATAGAAGGCTGAAGAACTGTTTCAGACTAAAAGAGACTAAAAAGACATGACAGCTAAACATGATGTGTGATCCTAGGCCTGGTTTTCACTGGAGAGGAAAAAAAAATCCATAAAAATATGTTCATGGATCAAATGCCAAAACAGACATAGATTACATTAAAAAATATTATGTCAATGCAAAATAAACTGAAGTTAATAACTGCACTGGGGGAATGTAAGAGAATAACTTTATTCTTAGGAAATATATGTTATCTTTTATGCAATTTACACTCAAATAGCTCAGAAAAAGATTGTGTATGTATTGGTGTATATGTAAGAGAGAGATTATGTGCATATCTGTATGGATATCTACACATATTAGTAGATAGATGACAGAAAGAACAAATGGTTAAAGATATTTTAATGTTCTCTGTAGTACTCTTACAACTCTTCTTTAAGTTTAAAATATTTTCAAATAAAAAGTTTTAAAAATTTTTGTCTGGCTTCTACTATAAAAGAAAAGCCTTCTCTTAGATATTTATACATTTTCCCCAAAGGATTTTTATGTTATTATGTTTTCTAGATATTTTCTTACTAGATGATGAAAATGTAAACTTTAATACTTGGGACTGTAAAATACTTGGACTATTAAAAATAAAAAATGAATAAGGCTCAAATATAATCTCAGTGCACAAACAGATACAGGTAAATGAATGTAGGATATAAAATAATAATATATCACTAATGGACGTCACTACTTAAATGGACAAAGCAAAATGTTATCTAAAGTAACGATTGACCAAAAAAGTATAATATATGCCTTAAACAATTTATTTAATTTGATTCTTATAAATGGACATTCACTCAAATATCTTTTGAAATAGAGTGAATGATTTTTCTTTGAAGACAATCAGGAATTCAGTCTTTTTTCCCACATTAGCCATAATCATAAAGCATCACCTACAAATCCTAGCATTGATTTTCATAAGGGGATAATTAAAGACACCTGGGATAATGTCTTCTAAACTGTATAATCTTTCAAGCTGTCTCTCCTAAGGGGGGATGAAGGGGAAGGCGTTGTTAGAGCATGCCTGCATCTTTCCAAAGCATTTAACTTACTTTTCATAGATACAACCGTTCTTTCTTTATGCACTTATGTATTTCCATTTAACTGTATTACACTATTAGAAACACAAGTACAATTAGCAAAAATATGCAGTTTGACCCATGAGAGCAGCAGTGCACAGGTATCCTAGAGCAGCAGCGGTCGCCAACCTTTTGGACCTCACGGACCATCGGTTGGCGACCACTGCCCTAGAGAGCAGCTGAGCACTGCCAGGTGGTACATTCTCGGAACAAATGGAGAG
Source organism: Murina feae (assembly GCA_004026665.1). Taxonomy (NCBI): domain Eukaryota; kingdom Metazoa; phylum Chordata; class Mammalia; order Chiroptera; family Vespertilionidae; genus Murina; species Murina feae. The sequence goes on along the minus strand of PVJC01006072.1, from coordinate 2,025 downwards.
TGTGTGTGTACCTGTTGATCCCACGAGTCTGTTAAGTGGAGATCAGTATGAAAGTGTCTGGTAGACATGCAAATGGAGCCACCTCTACCAAGTATATAATGAAAATATTTGTCTCAAACAAGTGAACTAAGCATTTCATGAATGGCTCTCAGTTTGCGAGAAGTACACAGGGGTTAAAGCGACATTTGATCAAGTTTGCATACAAGCAGGCTCAATTTAAGGGCCTCCCTGTTTTTCTTACAGACCAGCGATGTAAGAGAGCAGAAATATCTACACAGCAGTTTAAAAACCCATGCCCCAAGTAGCCACACAATCACGCAAGTCAAAAGAGAATAACAAGAACCTAGGATAAGAGGGGGATAAAAACCCTGACTTCGACACTCTCCTATAAAATAAATCCAGGCAGCCACACTTTCAAACATGTGCACTGCTCCCAAATGCAGGAATGCGTCTCTTTGTAGAATCCATAAAAAAGCCTTTAAGTATCAGGCAGAGTTTTGGGGCAATGTGTTAACTGTGTACACAGTCATATTCTAAAGTACACCCATGCATGGCTGAAATCCGTTTTGCCGCACAAGTTTCAAACCATTAAAAATGAGTTATTTAGTCATCTAATTTGTGATAACAATTGCGTCTCCAGAAATATGTACCAATAAGATAATGATAACTGTTGGGGCACCCGGAGCTAACTTCTATCACACTTACCTCTTCTCCACCCTCAAGAACTCAAAGGAACAAGAGTGTCCAAACTGCTCTGCTTCTCACCTGAATCACTGTATTTGATGCACATCTGATATGTGGTGAAGAGACATGCAACTGAATGCACTGTCTTATTAAGAAAAGCTTACAGAGGGAATCTGATTAATTTGCCCAATAGATTTCCACCATATAACAGTGTGTTTGAGAGCAAGACAAATAGAAACTCATTCTGCCTGACCCCAGGGTCTCATCTGGCTCCTTCTACACTGTGATTTTAAATTTATTATTCACTCTCTATTTTACTTCTACAATCAATGAAGAATGGGTGCTCTTCTATCCACATGATTTCACAGATAAATTTAATTATCTTAAATCATATTTGACAATCTAAGATAGCAAGTGAACTGCCTTTTTTAATCAGATACTAGAAAATGTCTAATGATGCAACAAATTTCACAAAGAGGTTGTTATAAAACCCAAGAAAAATGTCATTCCCTAATATTTCAAAACATAAAGAAATTCAGATGTTACATAAGATGACATTTTATTTAGTCCTCAAATGATCATATATATGTATGTGTATATGTGTGTGTGTATATGTAGTATATATACACAAAACACGTAGATATGCATATATACATACATAAAATATACATGTAAAACATATATAAATGTGTACATATGTATAAAGTAAATACAAATAAAACTTATGCACACACAGAGAGCAGAAACTAATGCTATAAACCCCACATGCCCGCCTACACAGAATCCTTTTTAATCAGATCTAAAGCCCTAGAGTAAGATAATGAAGATAATGGCCTCTGAGCGCCACAGCACATTTGGGTTGGAGACGTCCATCCATAAAATTTGAGGCAGCCTTTTCAATAGCCTATGGTGACTATGCATCTGTATAGCAAGATCATTTTAAAAACTCATTCTTACAAATCAGAGAGTCAGTGATTTATACAGCAAATCACATAATACAGCTACACTATGCCAACAAAAGTGGATTGATTAAAAAAGAAAACCATCTCCTCTTAGTCAATAAATCTATTGGGGTCATTTAAGAGAATTTCTCGTGCATTCACAATGTGCCAGGTATTTTAAAAGGTTAGAAAACTATACCAGTTAGATCTTCCTCTGTTCTTTGCAATTTTATCTATAACTCTCTCTTAAAATAAACTGCTTTGGAGACTGGTGTTTCTAGAGGTCCTTGGAAAGAAAAAACAATTTGGCAAAATATACATTAATTCCATTTGAGATGATTTCTTAATTTATTTATTGATTTCAGAAAAAGAAGGGACAGAGAAAGAAAGAAAGAAAGAA
>PVJC01006071.1:0-56309 GCA_004026665.1 Murina feae | reverse complement strand
TTCTTGTCTTCTCGTCAAAGTAGGGCCTTCAGTACAGTGTTGAATAATAGCAACAATAATGGAAATTCTTGTCTTGGTCTTACATTTTGTGGGAATGCTTTCAACATTTCATCATTAAGTATGCTATTATTAATTTCTGGTCATTTCCCTTTGTCACGGTAAGAAAGATTTCTTTTTCTATTTCTAGCTTGCTAAAGTTTAATGGATTCTAATAAAGCTGAGGTCCTATGAGGTCCTATGTGGTTCAAAGGTGTGTTTCATTCAAATCTGGCCTCCAAATAGAAATTAAGAAGAGATTTCTATTTATACTCTACTAAAACACACTTTCCAAGACTCCCTTTTTCCCTCTCTCCCACAATTTCCTTTTACCCTGGGGCTACACTGGAGACCCTCACACTTGAAAACCCCAAAGCTTTCTTTAAAATACATTTTTATTGATTTCAGAGAGAAAGAAAGAGGGAGAGAGAGTTAGAAACATCAGTGATGAGAGAGAATCATTGATGGGCTGCCTCCTGCACTCCTCCTACTGGGGATCAAGCCCGCAACGCAAGCATGTGTCCTTGACCGGAATGGAACCCGGAACCCTTCGGTCCACAGGCCGGCGCTCTATCACTGAGCCAAACCAGCCAGGGCCACCCCAAAGCTTGTTATAAGCCTCAGTGTGGTGACCTCCCCTCCCATGTGTTTTCTTTTCCTAGTATACTTTTCTGCCTGGTTTGATTATGTACCTCGCCTCTCTAGATAAGGGCCCCCCTTCCCTCCAGCCTCTCTGTTGTGTCTCTCTGGACCAGCCGGCAAAGTGTCTTCTTTAGAGGGCTGTCAGTGGAGACACGCATCCACTTTTAAATTCTCTCATCCCTTGCGTCCACCATAGTGCCTTTTGGTTTTTCTGCTACCTCTCTGATAGTTCACACCCGCTCTTGCCAGCCCCTTCGATGCCTGTGCTTCCTGGGCCTCTGCCTTTGGCCTGCCTCTTTCTCATGCCTCCTGGGCAGCCTCGGCCACTTCAGGTCTTGCATCATTGCTCACACAATGATGACTCAAATCTACATGTCTTACAACAATCTGTTCCCGGCCCCAGAATTGTATGTCAATTGAACAGGGCACCTCTCCTACAGACTGTCCCTCAGGCCCTCAGAGTCCACAGGTTCAAACCCCGTCCCTTCCCTGGCTGCCTCCACGCTGCTCCTCTCCTGTATGTCCGAGTTTTGGACGCCATACGTGCGCGAAACATGCCAGTCACCACATCTCCTTCACACTTGCTGCCCCCATTCACCTATCAGAACCTTCCCATCCAGGGTTAGCTCACACCGCGCTCAGAGCCCAGAGAGGAGGTGAATTGAGACCTCCCTCTGCTGGTAATTTTAAGAACTACAATTCCTTCAAGGAGCTGAGACACCGGAGTGGTTGGTCTAACAGGGTTTGGATTATGGTCTCCCCGCGGAATAAGGTTGTTTTGCCCTCAGCAGCAAGGCTGGCCCCAGAGCGGTCTGTGAGCAGTGAGTAAATCGGTCATCTCCTCTTCTCCCAGCCCCTGCTCATGCCCACTGTCTCCATTGCCCAACGAAGCCCACAACCTCTCGGCCCTTCTTCCCCTCGCTGTTCCTTTCTCCTCACCGGAGACCTCCCGGAGGACGGAGTCGCCCTTTCCTTGGACTAAACCAGGCCGAACCCCGTGTGAAGACGGACGCGCAGCCTGCCGGCCGGGCCTCTGGGTGTGGATGGATCTCAGCTCACCTATCAGGATTTAGAAAGAGGTGCCCATTCTGATGCAGCCCTGAGGACGCGGCCGCTTCCAAGGCACCCCTTCCTCCTGCATGGCTGATGCGGGGCGGGGGACTCAGTCTAATGGAGAGACAGACAAGTAGCAGCAACAGAAGAGGGGGTGGGGAGGGAGGCCCACAGGCCATTCAGAGGCGGAATCAACTGGACTTGGTGGTTGATTGAAGTCATTAAATTAATATTAGTTGAATGTTCCCCAGTTTCCAGCACCGGAGGAAGTTCCTAGTATGAGAATCTGAAATGGGAAAAGGAGGGAAAACAGACTAGAGAGGCCAGGGGAGGGGGCTGATGGGTCCTGCCTGGACAGCTGAGTGAGTGGTGCAATGGAGACATCCAAGTGAGGGGCCCAGTGGATGGCTGACATACAAATAGGAGCTCAGGCTTGGCAGCAGGGAGTTGCTGGAACCTGGTGGCAGCCCTCAACATACAGAGGTAACTGAAGCCAGGCGGTGAGTGAGCTCCCAGTAGAGGGGGTGTAGAGTAAGGAGAGGAGAGGACAGAGCAGAGAGAAGCCCCAAGGTCACTCACTCTGAAGAGTCTGTAAAAGAGGCCACAGAGGAGCATGCAGACAGGGAGGGAGGGAGTGTGTGGACGTGGAAGCCCAGGCACAGTGCTTCAGGAAGGGGAGGGGGCACACTGGGGAGTCCTAGAATAGCAAAGGACCTGAGACGTGTCCATTGGATTTCGCCACAAGGAGGTTGGGGGACAGTTCTGCTGAATGGATGGAGTCAGAAGGTGGACTACAGTGGACAGAGAGTTTGGAGTGAGACAGGGGAAGCAGTGAATGTAGGCATCGTAAGGCAAGAATGATGCTGTTTGTTTTCATGGCCGAGACCTGAACAGTGTCTAAAAAGGAGTTGGGGAGGGGGGGTTAAAGACAAAAAACAGGAAGGGATGATTGAATAGGAAGTATAACATGTGTCTCAAAACATTCAGCCAAAAGTAATCTGATGGGATGGACTTACTTAAATATCCAGAAATGGATTGGTCTGTCAACTAAATGTCTTACAACATGGAACTTATTGCAAAATAATTGTCTAACACCAAATAACTAATTGGAACAAACAATATCCAACAATATAGTTTTCTTTTTTCTTTTTTTAAATATATATTTTATTGACTTTTTACAGAGAGGGATAGTTAGAAACATTGATGAGAGAAACATCCATCAGTTTGCCTCCTGCATACTCCCTACTGGGGATGTGCTCGCAACCAAGGCACATGCCCCCGACTGGAACCGAACCTGGGACCCTTCAGTCCGCAGGCCGAAGCTCTATCCACTGAGCCAAACCGGCTAGGACTTTCTTTTTTTTTTAATCTCAAAGTGATACATACTTATTTCAGAAAATACTACCAAACCCCCATACTCCCACTCATCTAAAGTTACTTATACTGGCATTTCTGGTTCCAAATCCTTTTCTATGCATATATCATTACTAGAGGCCCAGTGCACAAAAATTGTGCACTGGCAGGGGGTGGGGGCAGGGGGCAGTCCCTCAGCCAGGCCTGCGCCCTCTTGCAGTCTGGGAGCCCTTGGGGGATGTCCGACTGCTGCAGAGGCGGGAGAGGCTCCCACCACCACCACTATTCTCGCCAGCGGTGAGCCAGGCTTCTAGCTGAGTGACACTGCCCCTGTGGGAGCACACTGACCACCAGGGGGCAGCTCCCGTGTTGAGCATCTGCCCCTAGTTGTCAGTGGGCATCATAGCAATCAGTAGGATGATCAGTCAATTTGCATATTCGCCTTTATTATATAGGATTCTGCAAAAACTGGGATCATAGGGTTTGCATATTATAGATCTGCTGCAGAGCAAATTACCACAATTCTTAGTGAACTAAAACAACAGATATTTACAGTTAATCTCATTATTCATGTATTCTTTTGTTATTGTTAGCTTGTCAACTTGCAAAAATTAACTTACAACCCCCAAAATCAATATACAATATGCTTTCATAGTCATTTGCATATATATGCAGAGCAGCAAACATTGTACTTGCCCCATGTGCATATTCCCAGTTGAGGTTGAACAAGCTCTCCCTTCTTATTTCAACCCTCAAACTATAAACAAGTATCTTTTACTCCATTTAGTGCCAGGGTTTTTGCATTTTTGTGCTTTTCATTGGTGATTTCACTGTTTAAAATGGCCCCTTAAACACAGGAAGGCTGGAAATGCCTTACAGAGAAAACATCAGTTAATAATGAGTAATGATGCTGTTGGCCATGAGTTTGATATTTATGAATCAACAGAATATTGAATAAGGTGTTCTTAAATAGAAACACACATAACACATAGTTATGTATTGATCACTTGAGGAAAATGTGAGCAGAATTTTGTGGACACCGAACAATATTTCCCCTAGAAGCAACAGTTCAGTATTTGACAATTCAGTGTTCTCCGTGACTCATAGAACATAATTACAGTGAGCAATAAGAATTGACTGTATTATTTCACAATTTCTGTAGGCTGGAAATTTGGGAGCAGCTTAGATGGGTGGGTTGGCCCAGGGTATCTCATGAGGTTGTAGTCATGACGTGGGCTGAGGCTGTATCATCTGAAGGCTCATCCGAGGCTGGAGAATCTGCTTCTGAGATGGTTATCTCACAGGGCTGTAGGCAGGAGGCCTCAGTTCTTGGTCATACAGGCCTCCCTAGGAGGCTGCTTCAGTATTCGCATGACATGGTGGCCAGATCCACTGGGGAGAGCACAGCAAGGAGGAGGCCATAGGCCTCTATGGCCTAGTCTTAGAAGTCTACCCACCACCACAAGGGAGCCAAGTAGTCCAGCCCACACTCAAGGGAGGAGTATCCAAGAATTTGGGGGCATTTTTCAACTATCACACCAAATAGCTCAGAAAAAAAGTACATGGAGAACAACTAGATGGCTGAGACATGGGAGGGAAGAGCTTTTAGTTTGTATCCTTTCCATATTTGGAATTTCAAACACTAAATCTATTCATTACCCAAAAATAAATCAATAGAAGTTTAAATGACTGGAATGTATTTGGGGGGGTTGGGAAGGTTGGGCCCAGTGCATGAGGATCCTGAAGAGCAAGCCTGGATCAGGGCTTTATTTGGAGTCAGCGAAGGCCTTTGGTCAGAATTGTGATGTAATTAGAGCAATGTTGCATGAAAAGCAATCTGTGAGCTGAGTGTTGGTTCGACGTAGTGAGGTCTGGAGGCCAGATGGTCTGTTATAAGACAATCTCAATGAGTAAGGAGGCACAACGGTGGGATCACGTGCAGCAAGCAGGATCCGCAATGGTAGGGACCGAATCCTGTGTCCAACACTTCCTAGATGTGTTACTAAGTCTGAGCTTTTAAAAGGCAAATAGAGCCCTAGCCTATTTGGCTCAGTGGATAGAGCATCAGCCTACAGACTGAAGGGCCCTGGGTTCAACTCCGGTCAAGGACACATGCCTGGGTTATAGGCTCGATTCCCTGTGTGGGGTGTCCAGGAGGCAGCCGATCAATGATTCTCTCTCATTGTTGATGTTTCTCTCTCTCTCTTCCTCTCCCTTCCTCTCTGAAATCAATAAGAATATATTTAAAATAAATAAATAAACGGTGAATAGAATCTTTCTAGTAAAGCTGTGTGAAGTTTAGACACCTTATTGGTAATTCTTGCACAGTGCCTAGCGCATAGTGCCAGCCCTTGTTATTAAGGGACACCCAGCCCCAGATGGCTGGCTGTGGGAAGGAAGGGGAGGAACCACGGGGAGGGCACCATTTGGTAACTAATTAATGGGAGGGAGAGTGAGAGGATGGCTGTATGGGTATGTGTATGGGAGGAGACACAAACCCTTCCTGTTTCCGGGTGGCATGGCAGCTCCCTAAATAAACCAGACAGGCAGAGGAGAACAGCTTTTGAGGGGAAGCCAGATGCTGAGTCGGGTTTTGGGATGTTGGCCTCACAATGTAGGCAGGACGTTGACTAGAGCTGAGAACACAGGTCAGAGCTGTGGACATAAAGTAGGAGCTGCCGGAAGGCAAGTGTGGCTGAAGCTGTGGGGCGCAGGAGACAGCCCTGTGAGTCTGGCCGAATGCTTTGCAGGGGGGTTTGGTGGGAGGTTGTGGAAATGGGGATCAGACCATCAGAGAGGTGGGGGGCCGAGAGAGATCCGGAGCTCCCAAAGGAAACGTTTCAAACAGAAGGGTAGGTCAGCAACCTCGCCTACTGCAGAGAAATCGAGGAGGAGGAGGAGGAGTGATGAAGGCAGTTCTGTCGGTTGGTAGGGACCCAGGCCAAATTGCTATGGGCCAAGGAGGAGGGAAGGAGAGACAGTGGCAGCTGGGATGTACTTTATTCTTTCCAGAACTGCACCTATGAGTCATCCTGTAGTTGTGGTCCAACAACGGCACAGAAGCACATACAGGGATGTTTGTTACAACACTAATTCCAAAAAAATCAGAAATCCTCAACAAGGAGTTAAAGTATGGTACATCTGTACATGGAATAGGAGGCAGCTATAGAAAAAAAATGAAACAATTAAATCTTTAAGATCCTTTAAGTGGAAAAGGCAACAAAAGCAAACCATTTATTATCTGATAATTTGTATTTTTTTTAATATTATATGTTCTCTTTCTTTGTCTCTGTCTCTCTCTTTCTCTCTCTCTCTCTCTCTCTCTCTCTCTCTCTCTCTCTCACACACACACACACACACACACACACATCTTTGGAAAAATACAAAGAAAAAAGTAACACCTTGTCTGCAGAGCTAGAAGACTGGGGAAAAGATTTGCTCTTATTCCTTATTTTTGAATAACTTGAATATAACCTAGCAATCCCACTCCTACCTATTTACCCAAGAGAAATGAAAACTTATATTCTTTTTAAAATTTTTATTTTATTGTTTTTTTACAGAGAGGAAAGGAGAGGGATAGAGAGTTAGAAACATCGATGAGAGAGAAACATCCATCAGCTGCCTCCTGCACACCCCAACTGGGGATTTGCCTGCAACCAAGGTACATGCCCTTGACCTGAATCGAACTTGGGACCCTTCAGTCCACAGGTCGACACTCTATTCACTGAGCCAAACCAGTCAGGGTGAAAACTTATGTTCTTACAAAAACCTATACCCCAACATATATGTAGCAGCTTTATTTATTCTTGCCCCAAAATGGAAACTACATAAATGCCCATCAACTCATAATGAATAACCAAACTATGGTACACCCATATGTTGGAATACTACTCAGCAATAAAAAGGAACAAACTCTTAGTACATGCAACAACAAAAATGAATCCCAAATGCATTATGCTAAGCGAAAGAAGTCAGTCTTAGTGGGCTACATATTCTAGCATTTCATTGATATGACATTTTTGGAGAAGGTAAAGCTGCAGGAAAGGAGAGCAAATGAGTGGTTGCAAGTAAAATAAGACAGGAGGAAGAAATTTGGGAAGTGATAGAACTGCTCTATATCTTAATGTGAGTGATGGTTACAGGGCTCTCTGTAGGTCAAAAAGAATGAATTTTACTGCATTTAAGTGTAAATGCTGGGGCTGCTTCTCCGGCCCTTCTTTGTTCTACCTTGTGTTCTGCATCTCAGTGGAAACGGTCCCAAAAGAAAAATCATGACCATCTTGTACTTGTGGGTGCTGTTTGCAGGTTTCTTAGTATGTCACTTGCTGATATTTAGATGATGATGGAATTGAAGACACTGGCCTCAGCACCCAGTGATGGCCGAGATAGGCCTGGATCTGGGTCTGGAGAAGGAGCCCAGCTCAGGGAAAGTGCTTTGGGGAGCAGGGTGCATTAAGGATGCTTTTAGTAGGACTGGAAAAGAGAGGAGGGAGGCTAACAAGAGGACAGGAGCCCTGTGGAGGAGGTGACTTCGGACAGGAGCCTTGTACCTGGTGGAGGGGAGTGTGCAATGTGCCCAGGTGCAGAGGAGGCGAGGGTGGGTCACCCCCACCTTCCTGAGGGAGATGGGCTGGCACAGAAGGTAGTGAGCAATCCTCAGGGTCTATGGGGTGTGTCTGTTTCTCACCTGACCTAAGGGATCCGGGAGATGGTGGGTCTGGTTCAGGGGCAGTGATGGCCAAAATAGGCCTGGCTCTGAGGGTGTATATTGCAGCAGGGGAGTGTGTGTGTGTGGGGGGAAGGCGGGGTGGGAGGGGGGGGCCCTGACCCCAGGGCACAATCACCAGGAAACTGGAGTCAAGGCTTATCAACTTCATCTGAGCTGCCACACTCCACTTCCCCTCTCCCACCGCTCCAGCCCACTGCCCAGCCAGGGGACAGGGTGGAAATGGGCTCTCCTGGCCTTCATTCATTTCTGCAGTTAATTGACCTCCAAAGCACGCCCCCCCTCCCCCTAGCAGCACCTCTGGAGCAGAAGCAATCAGGAAGGAAAGCAATATAACAATAGCTAATACTTACAGACCTCCAGCACTGTTCTCAGAGCTCGCATGTATTAACTCATTCTGTCTTTACAGCTCCTTGAGGGAAGGAGGCATTATTATCTATGCCCATTTTACAGAGGAAACTGAGACACAGAGAGGCTAAGGAAATTGCCCAAGGCCACACTTGGGGTGGGATTTGGTTCCATCTTTAAGACTGGGCTACCCCAGTGAGGGAGGAGGTCTGGGCCCCTCATGTGGAGTGTTTTGAGTCTCTCTCTCTCTCTCTCTCTCTCTCTCTCTCTCTCTCTCTCTCTTTCTCTCTCTCTCTCCTCTCCCTCCCTCCTTCCCTCCCTAGAGGTGGAATGGGCAATGGCAATAGTTCAATCTGTATCATGATGGTTGAAGGTAGACCTCAGACCTGATGCTGGAATTAATAGCAAACACAGCCAGCGCTGCCACCCTGTGGTCATCAGTGAGGAACGTCTCTCCCCATCCTCTCTGGGACTTGGAAGGAACAGACTCCTGGGTTCCTCTCCAGGCGTAGGTTGGGGTTGTCCCTGAGGGCTTGATGGGCAAGCCTCTCCTAAGGGGGCCCTAGAGCCCCATCAGTTTAGGCAGTGTCTTCCCATTAATGCTCATGAAACCTAGTTAGAGGGTCACAATCAGAATTTTTAAAGAGAACATTAGAAAAGAATAGAAGACACTAGAGTACACAATATGTGCTAAATACAAACATCATTTCGTGAAACTTCTGTGTGTGTACTGGGATCTGATCCCAGTATTTCTCACTATGACATGGGGCCAAAATGATGAAAAAATACTGATTCAAGAATCAGGACTCCCTGGAGTTAAGAATCCATTTTCTTCAGTGTATCATAACTCCTACAACCCTCCTTTGCACCATTGTTTTTTTTAAAAAGTGTTTTATTCATTTCGAGAAAAAGGGAGGGGAAGAAAGTGATAGAAACACCAATGATGAGAGAGAAGCACTGATTGGCTGCTCCTCCACGCCCCCTACTGGGGATCAAGTCCAAAACTAGGAATCAAGCCCTGACCTCCTGGTTCATTGGTTGAAGCTCAACCTCTTAGTCACACCCGCCAGCCTATGCTATTTTTTTTTTTTTAACACATAGCTATTTCTTTCTTTTTTTTCAAACAGTATTCCTCACAACATTTGCGTGTTTTAATTACAGAAACGATGTAAGAACACATTCTGGTTGTAAGAGTCAAGCATGTCAGGAGTGCAGAGAGTAAAATGAGAATGCTCGCCTTCTCCCCACTCCACTCCCAGGCACAGAGGTCACCCCAAGAAACATGCTGGTGTGCTTCCTCTGGCCCTTTTCCATAGGCAGCCAGGTATGCGCGTGCATGTGTACATTATTTTTACTCATATTAAATTGAGCTGTATGTTCTAGTAAGCTGCAGGTTTTTTCCCCCTTGTTGTATCTTAGAGATCTCTTCCTGTCTGTACATGTAAATCTATCTTATTCCTTTTAAGGGCTGAGTGATATTCCACAGTATGAAAGAATTATACATCCTTAGCCTCCCCTCTGCTGCACCCTCCTGTGAGCCCCAGCCTCCCTTTCTAAACACCCGCCTCCCCTTCACTCGCTAGTGCACTCATCTCCCTCATGCTGGCCTGGAAATATGGGGCCCCTACACATCCAGCCTCCTCGCTCTTCCCAGCAGCCTCTGTTCTCTCAGCATTGCCCAGACCCTAGCTGGCAGCAGTCATGGCCTGGCATGAGGGGGCCTCCAGGACTGGGAGACATCCGCCGAGGATGCTTAGCAACACTCTGATTTAATTATTGAATTGGGCGAAACATACATTAGGGAGGATTCTCACTTTCCAGACAGCCTGTGAGTAAACATGTCGAGAAGAGAAGAGTGAGGTGTTGGTGAAAGCTGCCATTCACCCTAGCTCCTCCCCCAGCCCCCACTCCCCAGTATGTCCTACAAGCCCTGTTCACACCAGATAGCTGGCTGCGGAGGGTTTTTAATTTGAGAACCCAGTTACAAAGGTGTTGGAAGAGCTGAGAAAGGGATGGTGAGGCAACTCCAAGATCAACATTTGCAGGAGGAGATGATATTTACCGGAGCCAAGAGCTGGGGCTACCAGGTCAAAGCCACAACTTGGAGGGGTCAACAACTGGGAGCTGGAGTCGTTTGGGGGGAAACGTCCAGCAGCAGGTGGCTGTACAGAATACATGCCACTGAAAACAAGAGAGAGAGAGAAAGAATGAGACGTACCCTGGCCTTTCCCATTCTCCTGTCCTCATCCTCCCAACATGGCCTCAAATTGGTTGAACAAGCAGGAAACCAATGAACAGAATAGCCTGGGAAACATAATTTGCGGGAATTGGCTCCCTGAATCTGGAACAGAGCAGGGGACAGGCAGGAAATGAATGGATGTGCAAACAGGCAATGGCCCGCACATGAGCCAGGCAGCTCAGAGGCCAGGCTGGCACTGACTGGATCTGCTGATGAGAAGGATGAGGCTTTCTTTGGGAAAGGGAGACCTGTGTTAGGTGCTGTGTGTGGGAGTATAGGAGGGAAAGTAGGCATGGTTTATCCCTGTGTCTATCAAGGTTCTGTACAGAAAACCCCTCTGGGAGTTTTAACCAAGAAGAGATTTAATATAAAGAATTAGGTGCTTTCAAAATTACTGGTAGGGCCAACATAGTAGGTTTTAACCTGACTAGTATTGAATTGACTACAGTGGCACTCCATCTTCTGAGACCATTCTTTGAACTACAGGTTTGAAACCATTGTAGCTGTAATACAGAGACCAAGAAACCAGAGTCAGCCACCACTGACATTATCACCACTGTCCTTGACTCTTGACTCACAGAAGCTAGAGGGTAAATCATGGAAGCTGTTGCAGGAAAAAAATAATAATAATCATGTTTCTAAAATCTTAGTAGTCATTAAAAACAACCAGATGCAGAAAACAGCCTTGGCCTCATGTCCACCCTCCAGATTTCATGAGTGTAACTGTTGAGTACAATCCCTATTCACTTCCCGAATCCTAGCTGCAAGGGAGTCTGGTAAATGCAGTTTTTAGTTTTCCAATCCCTCCAACCAAAAGGAGGTGACTTGAGTGATTAAAGGAGCCCATCCTCAGTGTGTACCACCCACTCATGAGAGACTCAGCCAAATGGAGGAAATAGCCCACACTGTGTGATGGGACCTCTAATTGGTACAGAAGTTCTTAGAGGCCAGCTGGCCCAACAGCTTCTCAGAGTGGTGAGCTAACATGTATGCACACTCACGAGGGCCAGCTCTCTGCAGCAGCTCATTCTGTCCTCTCACTTACCTCATGAGACAGGGCCTAGTACATACCCATTTACTCACAAGGAAACTGAGGCTCAAAGGGGTGAAATAACCTTCCTAAGAGCATAGGCCAATACAAGGAAGAGCCAGGAATAGAACCAGGGCTGCTTGGCACCAAAGCTCTGGCTGGGTGTTGAAAGAGGGACAAAAATAAGGGTGGATGAGAGGGGAAGATTCTCCAGATGAGGGGCCCAGCATGAGCAGAGGCACCACGGGGTCTGAGTAGTGTGATGTCCATGAGCTTCACTGAGCAGTAGGTTTGGTGAGAAAAGGGTATGCTGAGAAAGAGGGCAGAAAAGGAGTGAGGCCATGCTTTGGAGGAGACTTCCTGCTGTACACAGCATGAGGGCACTCAATGAGCATTGAGGGAAGTGGGAAGCAGGGCCTGGCTCTGGGACAAGGGCCCATGGGGAAAGTGACAGAAACCAGTGAGGAAAGAGCAGGGCCAATATCAAAGGAGGAAGCTAAGGCTCAGGGGCCACCAGAGCATGAGAGATCTCACCCAGGTGGGAACTGTCTCCAGCACCAAATAAGCCTCATTTCTGGGCTGCAGAACAGGTACTGCCAAGGGAAAACAAGGCCATGCCAACAGCTCTTCAGCACCTGGGGTTCCTGCTTCATTCCTCCTCCGGAAAGCCTCCTTGGATTGCCTCCACCCGGGGCTCCTGGAGTCAGGGTCGGCCACATGGTGTGTCCTATGCAGATGCCCAGGCCTGGTGCTCATAAGCAGGCCCCCATGCTTATTTAATGCTCTGCCATCTTTAAATTCTCAATAACGTTTTAACGAGGGGCTCTGTTTTTTCATTTTTCACTGGGCTCTGCAAATTATGAAGTTCATCTGGCCTGGAGTGAGGAATAATTTTTAAATAGTTTTCATGACTCCTGGGGATGCAGGTGGCTCCTTGTAGCCTTTTCAAGGAGGGTGGCTTAAAGGCTTTAAAGGCATTCCTTGTGTTGTTTTAGCTTTCATGTGCATCCCTGATTCCCGCACTTGGCATATCCTATATAATAAAGAGCTAATATGCAAGTGGTTGTCACTCCCTCACATCATCACGCCCTCACACCATCATGCCTAACAGCTCAGACACTCAACACTGGGGAGAGAGGAATGGGGACTAGCCAGGCACAAATGAGCTCTCGAGAGAGAGGAATGGGGAGCAGACAGGCTGTGGCCCGGGAGAGGGACAAGCTGCCCGCCCCACGGTCCCGGGCACCTGGAGCTGCAACCCAGGCAAAGACAGCCCAGGTCCTGGGTGCCTGTGGCTGGCTAGAGGGAGGGAAGCCCAGGTCCCAGGTGCCTGCAACCAGCCAGAGGAGGGAATCCTGGGTCCCGGGTGCAAGGCGAGGCAGAGGTGGTTAAGGGTGATCAGGCCAGCAGGGAAGCACTTAGGGGCAATCAGGCAGACTAGCAAAGGGGTTAGGGGCAATCTGGCAGGCAGGCAGGCAAGGCGTTAAGAGCCAGCGGTCCCGGATTTTGAGAGGCAGTCAGACATCCCCCGAGGGGTCCCAGATTGGAGAGGGTGCAGGCCAGGCTGAGGGACACCCCGCCTCGCCCCCTGTGCACAAATTTTGTGCACCAGGACTCTAGTTTTTTAATAATTGTGCATGACTTTCCCAGATCCTATATGCAGCCCTGCTCTAAACACTGCAAAGCAGAGCCTGTGTTGTCTCTTTACTGCACTTTGGCCCCAGCCCGTCTAGCTCCACAGGGCCATGCACACAGTGGGGGCTCCATGGGGCTTGCTGAGTCCACCTCAAGGGCCAGTCTGGTCTTTCTGCTTCCTGGGCAGGAGTGGAGGAGGGGGAGAAGGGAAGGAGACTGTGTGTGTGTGTGTGTGTGTGTGTGTGTGTATAAGAGAGAGAGAGAGGGAGAGAGAAACACGGGGAGAAGGGAGGGGGCACATAAAACAGAAACAAATAAAGAGTTCAAATGTGAAATGATTAAAAAAATAAATCGAAGGGAGTGAGATAAGGCCGTAGAGCCTCTGCTCCCTAGTTAACATTCATTGGATTGAATAATCAGGCTTCATTATCTCAAATTGTCTGCATATTTGCCCTCAAAATGCTAATTTACAGTTGGCTGGGAGCAGTCTCAGCCTATTTTGACTAAAATATTATTTCACTTTATTGAGCATTGTTCTTAGCTGTCGGGCATCTTGGTTTGGGAGGGGCAGGAGGGGCACCATGGAGGGAGCGAGGAAAGCATTTCCTATCAAAGCACTGCCCCGCTCTGGTCTGATTACGGGCTCCCTGTTTTGCGTAGAAATGGCATTTCTACGCCTCCAAGTAAAATTAGAGTCTTTATTGTTTCCTTTTAGGGGATAGACCGTTTATCGTTAATCTCAGAGAAGAAAATAGGAGAAATAATCTTTTTTTTCTGTTTTACTGAAGGTGGGAAAAATCTTGCTCATCATTTCCCCCCTCCCTCCTGGGTGCTGAGGCACCCAGCTCCCTCCTGCGCTTTCTTCGTGACCTCCAAAGGCCTCGAATCCTCTGCCACTCACCCTTCTCTGTCCTCCAGGCCCCAGCAGCCAAGAAGAAAGAAATGGTCGAAGGCAACTCCTACCGCTCAGCGGGCTGGGCTTGCTGGAGTTTCCCAGAACCGCAGCCTGGAAGTCTAGAGGTGACTGAGCTCTAAATTTTATTCTTGAGTTGAGTTAGAAAGATGCCGCCTTCCTCGGAACTAAAAGTCCACAATAGTCCTTTCCAGTGTTTGTTCACCGGTGAGCACGGTACTCCAGACAGCAGGGCGTGGGGGTCCTGGGCTGGTGTTTTGTTTTGTTTTGTTTTGATGGGGGGGGGGGGGGGCTGCACTAAGGCATCCACACTCCACTTCCCTGACCCAGATTCCCTCGCCAATGAAGAAAGTAGGAGCCAGTGTTAACCATCATCTGGGCCAGCCCTCTGCCAGGCTGGTTCTGTCTGTGGTCACAGGGAAAAGAACCCTGAAGTTGTTTTAGTCCAACCCCCTTAATCAGATGACAAAACTGAGGCCAGAAAGAAGTTGGTAGTCAGACGTCACAAATCTGGTCAGTGGGTCATGTTGGTGATTGCTGTGCTCTGTTCAGGAGGCTCCCCGTCTCCTGTCTCCTGTCAGACTCCTCTCTGATGCCCTTTCCAGTCAAGCCTCCTTCTATTTTTTTTTTTTTTTTTTTTGTCATGTCTTCCCCATCGTCGCTCTCCCATGAGTGGTGAGTGGCCATTCTGGCACTCTGTGGGGGTGAGAAGGTTCTGGATTGCTGGTGCCTTCCTTGTGCCCTTTCTTTGCTGTGCAGGCCAGCCCAGGACCCAGGAGATGGCCTGTTGGCTGGGCAGCTATCTTGCTCCAGGCCCTCCCCAGCCGGCCAGGCCTTCGAAGCCCAAGAGGCCGTCCTCTTCTCTGCCCTAGAGGAACTGGAAGGTACAGGTTCCAAGGCCAAGGTTCAGAGTCACTGTGTACAGCTGGGCAGGTTGTATCAGGTGGGCAGTGGGGCTGAGCTCCTGCTCCTGCTTCCTTCACTGGGTGCTGTGTGTGCCCTGGCACGGAGCTGCTGCCCAGAAGGGCTAGCCCTGGCCCTCCACAGCTGGCCTGCTTCTCTCTCCCACCCGCCCCAACCATCTGAGCTCAGCCTTCTCCCAGGGCTCCTCTCCTGAATTCCCCGGAGCTTGAATAGATTGCCTGGACTGAGACCCAGACTTGATGTTCCCACTCCCCTGCCCTGGTTCTGCGTGGTGCACGGGACCTTGCCATTTGTATTCAACAGGATTTGAGGCCTCCAGGCACTGGCCTCTGTCCACTTACGGCAGCCACACCTGTCCCTGGTGGAGTCTCCGTGCCCCTGGTCACAGCAGTCACTGCCGTCTCTCAGCGTCCTGACCTCCTGAAGCAATGTACTTCTCAGGCCCTCAGTTCATGCCTCTCTTGCCAGCCAGGCCTGGGGGACAGCCGGCTTTGGCCAAGCAGAGGGGCACTGGTCGGGGATATCACCATGCATTTTACACAGAGGCTTCTGGAAGGCAGCATCACGATACAGCTTATAGGCAGGCACCCCAGACACCGAGGTGCACACAGAGCAGACATGACACCCCTATGTTCCAGCTAGCACTGCACATACTCTGCAGACACCCCCCCAGCTACCACTGACCCTTATCGTTACAAAACACCAAAAACGCTGACACTAGATATACTCAGAAGACACACACCCCCAGCCAACATTCCCCCCCACAACCTGCACGCAGATCCAACAGAATCCACACATATCCTCCTCTGACACCACACACACACACCTCCTCAGGCATGCACATACACATTCACACACAGCAGACACCTCACACACACCTACCCCCAACAAATATACACAGTCCCATCTGCTCACATGTGCATCGTCACCTTCATTGAAGTTGGTGGCCACACACCTGGTATGATATGAGAAAGCAGAGAAGCACCCACCAGCCCACACCTACATACATGACGCCATTACTAAACATACGAACACATCCCACGGCTTCCGGGATGCAGGGCCCTGCCTTCAGCCAACTCTGTCACTGCAAAGACATGTGGCCTGGTCCACACTCTTTCCTTAAGCAGAAATAAGGCATTAGAACTTGTCCAAAGTTCCCAGATGGGCGTGAGGTCGCAAGTGTTCCCCATGAGCATGTATGGAGGCCGCCCTGCGGTTTGGGCTGCAAGGCAGAGAAGGAATTCCAGGTCAGGCTTGGCCCCTACCTCAGGGAGGTGGCATCTGGCTGGAGGCAGAAGTGGGGCTTGGTCTCAGAGGACATGAGAATAAAAAACACATCAACTGGGCAAATTCACAAGCAGGCAGAGGGACTGAGGATTAAATGCGGTTAGCAGGAAAGCCAACAATCCCCGGGGGTGGCCACTGCAGCTGGCCGTGTCTAGAGGGAAGAATCCCGACTTGGGATGAGGCGGGTGGGAGATACAGGGCCATTTACTCATTCGTCAGCTATGTGTCTAGTTAGCGCTCACTGCCGACTTAGGTACTGCTATTGGCAGTGACTTTGAGGTCTGAGGTCCCAGCTGAGAGACAGTCAATACCAACCCCGTGGAGGATGGGGGTGAGGTCAAGGTGGTATTAGTCTCTGAGGTAAACCCACAGGTGACTGGGCCAGGGGAAGGCTCCCTTAGGGCAATGAGGGCAGGCCTGGCACTAGGGTGAGGCCAGAAGGCGCTCCCTCTCGGATGTTGACCTTGCACTTATATGACCTTGAGAGGGAAGGCCTTTTTAAATGTGTGCCCTCACTTGTTCCAGCCCTGCCCAGGGCTGTGTGAAGGGAAGGCGCTGAGACATGGGGCTCTAGCCTGACGTCTCTTTACATCTGCCTTTGTGTTCCCTTTCTGAAGCCACCAAGTGCCTTGGCCCAGCCTGCACCCAGCCCAGCTGTTCTTCCCTGGGCCTCAGGGTGTCGGAGGGCCCTCCCAGGCCTTGCCCTGGCAATGAGAAGCCCAGCCTTGAACTGGGGCCTAAACTCAGAGGCATAGACTCAGAGGATCTTTTCCCGGCTTGGGGTGGCTGTTCTGGGAGGGAGAAGTGCATGCTGGGGGCCTGAATGGAAGGCTGGGGAGGAGGAGGAGAGAGGGAGGGAGGGAAGAAACAAAACTCATTCCAGCTGGGAACCAGGTCTTGTCCCTTTGAAGCCATCACCCAGCCGTCCATGGGCTTGCCCCCAAAGGCTCCCTTGTCACCCTATTCTCTCCTCCCCTGCACTGACCTCTCGCATTAACCACTGTGGTAAAGGCCGTGTCTGTCATCCAGCTTGGAGTGCTGGGCACCGCAGTCCCCACCCCTGTGTGCAGGGAGTGAGTGAGACCGAGGTCCCGGCTCCCCTGGGCAGGCCACCGAAAGTCAAAGGGTGGTTTGGGGCACACAGGGACCTCCCGGACCGCAGCTTCACAGCGGGTCTTAGGGTGTCAAGCCCAGCCAGGCCCCTGGGGATGCCCTGCACCCCTGGCCTCATCATACAAAGGACAGGGTGGTTTGGGGTCTCACGTCCCTCAGCCTGGGTTGTGCCTGGGGAAGTTTTGCCCACCCGATGGGCTGGGGCACAGGGAGACTGGGGTGGGGGTGGGGGGTCCTGACCGTCTCCTAGGCCTACGGCGGGTCTGGGGGCGCCCCTCGCGGCTCCCGCCCTAATCAATGGGCTGCAGCCGGCGGGCGGGGCCGGTCGGCCGGAGGATTAGGACGCGGGAGGGCGATGACAGCCGCCCGGCCGCGCTCGGCTCTCCTCCCGCGGGGCTCAAATGCCGCATTGGGGATGCAGCGCCGCGCTCCGCCTGTTTGCTCGGGGCGCAGGGGCCCCGGGCAGGAAGCCAACTCGCAAGTGTATCGGAGATTAGGGCGGGCGCTGGGCAAACACGCGGCGGCCGCCTCAATCCCTCGTCCCGGATTCCGCCCGCGGCCGCGCCGGCCCGGCTGACTCTGCGGCGTGCGGGGCGGCGGGAGGATGGCGGGAGCCCGGCCCCTACCCCCGAGGCCCTGGCGCCCTCCGCAGGGGAGGCCCGCACCGCCCCTCCCTCCTTCCACGCCTCCGCGGGGCGGCTGAGACCCAGAGGTCCGGCTGCCGCCAGCAGCCTAGGCGGCCCGCGCCCCCATCACACGGTCTGCGCGCGCCCCCTGCTGCCTCCCGCGGGAACCGACAGGTCAGCCGGCCCTTGGGAACCCGGTGCAGGCGCTCCCCGCCTCTCCCAGGGCGCCGCGATCCGGACTCCGGGGCCTTGCTGGGACGGCACCCGGGCAGGACAGGCACTTACACAAGCATAATGGGCCCGGCCAGCGTGGCTCAGTGGTTGAATGTTAACCTACGAACCAGGGTCAAGATCCCAGCCGGCCAGAGTACATGCCTGTTGGCGGGCTCCATCCCAAGTGTGGAGCGTGCAGCAGGAAGCAGCCAAGCAATGATTCTCTCTCATCACTGGGCTGTCATCTCTCTCTCCCTCTCTCTTCCTCTCTGAAATATGGTGCCTCCGGGAACTGACTCTGTACTCTTTGAGTCTGTCATCCCATTTCACAGGGGGCCTAAGTGAGGGAGATGTAGGACCAGACCAGAACCTGCATATCCTGACAGCGGGAGGGGCCTGATTCTGTGCCCTGTCAGTTGCTCACACAGGCCAGCCTCATGAGTCCCTGTTCTGTGGGTGAGCAGAGCCTACCCAGGCAGTGAGCACTGACAGGGTTCTGCTCAGCACCAAGTCCAGGAATGCACCGTCCAGAAAAGCTCCTGCAGCGTCCCTCCCGCCTCTGGAGCTCTAGGTCCCTGGGAGGCAGGACCGGGTTTTCTGCCTCTACGGAGCTCCTGTAGTGTCCTGGAGAACTCAGCCCCCAGTTCCTTCCCTGGTTTGTAGAGGTCTGGTCTTGCTGTCTGTTCCCACTCAGGGCTCCTCATTGGACAAGCCCCACTTGGCTCTTCTCTGGAAAAGCAGAAAGCAGGGCTGAGCTCCCAGTGGCGTCCAACCCACCCCTCTCCTCATCAGGAGCGTATAGGCCTTGATTTCCCCGACTATTCCCTAGACCCTGGGAGCTTTGAGTTAGACCCGCGACCGCCCCCGCCTTCCCACACCCTCCCTATGTTTGAAGCCAGGAGTCCCGGGGCAGCTCTCCAGACAAGTGTGAACAGCAAACAAATCAGTCTGGACACAAACAAGGGCACTTCCTAACAGGAACCTCCGTTTGTGCTGAACAAACAGGCAGCCTGAGCCCCCATCCTGCTCCTAGACCCCCAGCTGGCAACAAGGCCCGGCCTGTGCACCTGGCCTGGGGCATGAGGTTTCCCAGGACTCCCAGCTCCCCTCCCCACACCAGTTCTCTCCCAACCTGCCCCAGGCCCTGGACTCGACCCCCCCAAGCCTTAGTAGGTGGTGCAAAGGCTTGGTGACAACCCCAGAAGCCTACTTGTGGAAGTGCCTGGAAAAGGTTACAGTGAACTGAGGGAAGGTCTGGACTGGTAAGCAGGGCCTGTGACAAGTCCGTCTTCTTCTCCCTGACCAACACCACCCGACACCTACCGGCACACACCACCAGCACCATCACGTCATCACCGTCATCTCTATTATCTGCTCTTTTGAGCACAGAAACCTCTTTCTAAGTTTCATCCCCTCCAACTCCAGCTGCTTACAAGACTCTTGGAAAGGTCACACACATTACAATCCAACTCCTTTTTGATTTTCTAGCTCCACAATGCCCCTGAGATTGTGGACCCTCGGGTCATGTTCGTATATATTGAGGGCGCAGAGGGGGCCCAAAGCCAGATAGGCAGTGACTTTTTAAAAAGAACCCATTCCTCCCTAGCTGGTTTAGCTCAGTGGATGGTCAGCCTGCAGACTGAAGGGTCCCAGGTTCGATTCCAGTCAAGGGCATGTACCTTGGTTGTGGGCACATCCCTAGTAGGGGGTGTGCAGGAGGCAGCTGATCGATGTTTCTAACTCTCTATCCCTCTCCCTTCCTCCCTGTAAAAAATCAATAAAATATATTTTTAAAAAATAAAATAAAAATAAAAAGAACCCATTCCTTTGCTTGTCTCTTGTACTGGTATTGGAAGTTTGGTCAGTTATGAGGAGTTAAGATATTAGTTCTTAGAAGAATTTACTCTTTCACACACACTCGTGGCACAACTCTATCCCCCACTCACCCTCAAAGGAAAAAGAAATACCCTTTTCTCTTCTAAGAGCTGTGAGCACAGAGGAGAAATCAACTCAATTCCATTTCATTTCAATCGCTGAAATGGACACTCTCATTCTGGAATTTGGAGGCAGGTCTGGGTTCGAATTCTGACAGTTCACTAGCTGTAAAACAAATCACTTAGCTCTCCAAGATCCAAAATGGGAAGAACAGCATCATGGTGAGATTAGCTGCTCTGTATCAAGACATACCCTGCAGTCTGGAGTATAATAGGGGTCCAGCAGAGGACCATTCCTCCTTCTTGTCCCTTTCTTCAGCCTGGAAAAATAAGGGAATGTAATTCAGGAAATATGCGTGTACCAACAATGTGCTAAGCACTGAGGAATTCACGGCTGGTGGAAAAAGCAACGAATAAGGTGCTAATTTGAGTTTTGGGTTGTCACAGGGGCATAGTTTGGAGTAAGCTGGAAGCTCAGAGGCCTGGACTGAGTTTTGACTTTGGGACGCAAATCACTCCCCACTTGGTGGGGCCTTCATGTCCTTCCTTTTCTGTAGAACAAAGGGTTTTGACCCGTTTGCTGCTAAGATCCTGGCCAGCTCTAAAGTCGTCTAAGTGCCCTGTCAGTTGAAAACAGACCAATCTCACTGCACAAGGGTTGTCTGCCTGGGCCCCTTCCTTCCTCTCTGATCATTCCTTCTTTCCTCTGTCTTTGCCAATCCTTAAAGTCGGAAGTCCCAGTAGGTCCATGGTAGCTAGCCCTTCTCTCTTCTCTTGCAGCATTTTCTTTCTGCATAATCTCATCCACTCCTCACCTGCCTAGGTTTTCCTCTCCTTGGAGGTGTCTGTGGAGGAAAGCCTCCCTCGGGAGCCTTCCTGGCCTTTGAAGTGATGGCTAATCTCTGTCTTTCATATTCCCAGGGAATTGGCCCCTTTAGCTTGACAGTTGGGTTACTTAGTTGTGGATGAGTCTCTGTGCTCCTCCCTCCTCCACCACAAGGTTGTGAGTTCCCAATGGGGAGAGACTGTATTCTTCATTCCTTTGTACCCCTCATAAACCCAGCACACAAAATAGGCCTCAAACGAATAGATGTTTGCTGACTTCAGTCTAATTGAAAGAGCCTAGAATTTCAGAGAAAGTCTTAAAAGCAGCATACATAAGAAAAAGCTGGGAAACAGTAGGTCACTGCAAAGTGCCATGTGTGTTAGCATATACAGCACCTCCTGTGTGTCACTGTGCATTCAGGGGAGGGAGGAACAAACAAACAGCCTTGTTTGCTCCTGGCCTGTCAGGTGCAGAGGACACAGGAGGGGCAGGGGAGGGGAGGAGCAGGTGTGTGCTGGAGCTGAGACAGCCGGGCCCAGACGGGAGGTGTGGGCCCTCCCTCAAGGCAGCCCAGGGCTCTTACCCTGCAGCTGGGCTTCTCGTGAAGCCTGTGTGTGCGCCCTCCATCTCAGCTCCAAAGACCTGCATATGACCCAGTTAACGTATTTTTTTTTCCCTGGGTGAAAAAGTACCTGTCCGTGGGAAGATGAAAGAGAAAGAAAGAGATGGAGAGAGACACTGTAAAAAACTGCAAAAGTAAAAAAGGGACCTGGGTTCACAAGGGTGTTGGGAGGAAGGGGCAGTGGCTTGTTCTCCCTGGAATATCCAGTTACTATGACACGGGGTGGCTTTCCCTACCCACAACCAGGACGTTATAGAGTGAATCAGGTTTCCACATACACATGGGTCTGTTTCTGAGGTCTGCATTCTGTTCCACTGGATCTACCTCCATTTTTTTGTTTGTTTGTTTGTTTGTTTGTTGACCATCTTTTGACTGATTCTTCCCATTCATTTATTCAGGTCTTATTTTATGCCCTTTAATCAAGAAAGAACACTACAACAATGGATATATACATACCTTATTTCTTATTTTAATTGGAACTTCTTCTGAAGTCTCATGTTTAAATATGAGTCTTACTGTGTGTGTGTCTTTGATGACTACCCTTTTCTCTGGGGTAGTTTGGTAAAAGGTATACTTTTTTTTTAATGTTGACTTTTATAATTTTTTTCTGAGTCTACTAAGATCATTATATTTTTTTCTTCAATCTGTTTATATGCAGTACTACTTTGATAACCACTTTTTTATCCTAAAAGGTAAGTTTTCATTTTATAAGTGATTGTAGGACTTTATCAAATGTGTCCTTCTGCATCTATTAAAAAGTATTACATTTTTCTTTCATCTGTTGATATGGTGTACTCCTTAAGAGATTTTATAATGTTGAACTTTCTTACATTCTCAGGACAAACCCTGTTTGATCATGAGTAATTATTATTTTTATATGAACTGCCACATTTGATTTACTAATATTTTATTTAACATATTATCTCCTTTGCATCATACAGATAATTAATGTATGGTTCTTCTTGTAAACTAATCTTTTCTGGTGTGGAGATCAAGGGTACATGATTAGGGTATCCCTGGTTGGTGTGGCTCAATTGGTTGGGTGTCATCCCTAGTACTGAGGGGTTGCTGGTTCCATTCCTAGTTGGGGCACATGCCCAGGTTGTAGGCTTGATCCCTTGTGAGGGGCGCGCAGGAAGCAGCTGATGTTTCACTCTCACATTAGCATTTCTCTCTCTCTCTCTTTCCCTAAAAATAAAAAATATGATTAGGGTAGCTTTCCCTCTTTCAACTTTGAAACAGTATAAAACTAGGAATACTTATTCCATAAAACCTTTAGACCTGGGTGTATTTTTGGAGAGTGGGATAAGTGGTTAATAAAATCTTGATTTCCAATAAACAATCAATGGCATATTATTTTCTAAAGTCCATTTTGATAATTACCCTTTTCTAAAAAATATTTATTTCATATAAGTTTGCAAGTGTATTAACAATGTTATTCGTAATAATTCTTCATAATAGGGTAATCTCTGGTTTATTTCTAGGCCTGCCATATCATTCCTAATAATGTCTATTATGCCTTTTCTCTTTGTACTTCTGATAAATCTTGATAGTGGTTCATTTCTTCTAGTATTGCCTCCAAAGAACCACTTTTTATTTTACAGTATTGATCTTCTCAATCGTGTCATCTTTTTTCATTAACCGTATCAATTTTTCTACTTCACTGTTTTATGTTCTTATCCATTTTTCTTTTCTCCTATTTTAACTTTTCCCTATTTTTCCCTCCTTACTTAAAATGAACACAATTTCTTTAATGCCAGTGTTTATTTTATTGTTACTTTTGTTACAGAAAATTTTAAACAGAAACAAAATCAGAAAGAATACTATAATGAAACCCTATGTATTCAGCAGCCAACATCAACAATTTTCAACTGATGATCAGTCTCATGTTGGGCAATCACCAATCCGAGATTATTTTAAAGCAAATTCTGACATCATATGTATTCATGTATAAATAGTTCAGTAGTTTTTCTAAAATATTAAGGTTCATTATACTTAAAAACACTATTATCATACCTAAAAAATCCACCAATAATATTTCATGCCATCCAATATCCATATTCAAATTTCCTCAATTACCCCATAAATACTTACATAATTTCTTTGGCTCCTCATAAGGTCCAATCATTGCAGTTGGTTAATATGTCTCTTATGATTCTTTTTACCTATAGGTTCTCTCTTCATCTTTTTTCCCTTATAATATATGTGTTGATGAAGGTGGACAGTATGTCTTATAGAATGTCCCATAGTCTGGATTTTGCTGAACTTCTCTGGGATATTTAAGATGCTGCCCTGGCCAGTATATTTCCAATGAATTGGTAGTTAGATCTAAAGACTTGACCAGATTTTGGTTTGATTTTGTTTTTCACAATGAACTTTATAGTTAAAGTTGTATACTTCCATCAGCAGGCACATCATTTCTGGTTGCTTTCTGTTTGTGAAGTTAGAAGCCACTGATGACCACTGCCTTTATATCTTACTAGAGGCCTGGTACACAACATTCGTGCACAGGGGTCTGGGGGTATCCCTCAGCCTGGCCTGCACCCTCTCACAGTCCAGGATCCCTCGGAGGATGTCCACCTGCCAGCTTAGGCCCACTGCCCCAAGCCAGCAGGAGAACATCCCCCAAGGAGTCCTTAGCGCTGTTGCAGAGGCAGGAGAGGCTCCCGCTATGGCCTCTGTACTTGTCAGTCATGAGCCCGGCTTCTGACTGAGCAATGCTCCCCCTGTGGGAGCACACTGACCACCAGGGTGCAGCTCCTGCATTGAATGTCTGCTCCCTAGTGGTCAGTGCATGTCATAGCGACTGGTCATTCCACTCTTTGGTGGATTTGCTTATTAGGGTTTTATTATATAGGACTAGAGGCCCAGTGCACAAAAATTTGTGCACTCGAGGGTGGGGGGTCCCTCAGCCCGGCCTATGCCCTCTCACAGTCTGGGATCCTCTGGGGGATGTCCACCTGCTGGCTTAGGCCCGCTCCCCTGTGGACCAGGCCTAAGCTGGCAGTCAAACATCACTCTGGCAGCCCGGGAGCCCTCAGGGGATGTCCACTTGCCAGTGGGGAGCAGGCCTAAAGCTTCAGTCGGACATCCTTAGTGCTGCTGAGGAGGTGGGAGAGGCTCCCACCACCACCATTGTGCTGGCAGCTGGCAGCCTGGCTTATGGCTGAGCAGAGCTCCCCTGTGGGAGAGTACTGACCACCAGGGGGCAGCTCCTGCACTGAGCGTCTATCACCTGGTGGTCAGTGTGTGTCATAGTGATCAGTCATTCCCAGTCATTCTGCTATTAGGGTCAATTTGTATATTACCCTTTTATTATATAGGATAAGACCTGGTACACAGATCAGGGCTGGCTAGTTTGCCCAGAATGGTGTCCCAGATCAGGGTGGGGGTCCTGCTGGGGTGCCTGGCCAGCCTGGGTGAGGAGTTGAGGGCCATTTTCAGCCTGACCACACCCCCTTCAGTGTCAGTGGGCCCTGCTGGGGTGCCTGGCAAGTCTTGGTAAAGGGCTGATGGCTGTTTGCAGGCTGGCCAAGCCCCCCAGTGGGAACCCTCGCCCAATGGGGGAGTGGCCAACCTAGGTGAGTAGCTGATGGCTGTTTGCAGGCTGGCCACAGCCCCTTCAGGATTGAGGGGTCCTTCTGGGGTGCCTGGCCAGCCTAGGTGAGAGGCTGAGGGCCATTTTCAGGCTGACCACCCCCCCCCCCCCCCCCCCCCCCGCAGCAACCCAAGCTCCCAGCCTCTCCTTTTTTTTCTTTTTTCTTTTTTCTGGGCTGGAAGCAAGTGACTGGGATTTATTTATCTTCTATAATTGAAACTTTGTAGCTTTGAGCAGAGCCCAGGGCCAGCGGGAAGCTTGGTTTCCTCCATCGCCAGGGGCAACCCAAGCCTCCTGCTTGCGCCAGCTCCATGGCTGCCACCATCTTAGTTGGGTTAACTTGCATACTTGCTCCTGATTGGCTGATGGGTGTGGCTTGTGGGTGTAGCGGAGTGGTGGAGTGATGGTTAATTTGCATGTTTTCCTTTTATTTGTGTAGACACTGCTTTCTTTTCCATCATTTTGGTTGACTGAAGTTCTCTCTCTAGAACTAGTAGATTCATCAGGCAGAAATTGTAGGAACAATACTCCCATACTGTTTTAGTCCTTCAGAAAAACATCTTCAGATAACTATGTACTAAAATATAGTTAATTAAGTACTGAAAACCCAAAGCTAGAGGTACACTAACCATGTATTTTACCTAAAAATCAGCACAAGTAGACTTAACAAAATGTTCATAAGCCTTCCATGGTATCCATTTTGTCTTCTTCTCTGTCAGCTCCCTCTGACTGCAGGGTGCAGGCTGCTGCCAGATTAACCCTTTGAGAGTCTCATTGCATAAAGGACACAGACCACACACTTCCCGAATCCAGCTTAGTCTAGCTCATCTACCATTGTAAATAGACGCTTTCTTCCCCATAATAGCTACCACTTAAAACACCATCTCATCTAATTCTTATAACAATTTCACCAGGTAAGTATTATTTTCTCACCTGAGAGATCATTCCCATTTTATAAGAAATTGGGGCTTAACCCTACCCAGTTTGCTCAGTGGTTACAGTGTCTTCCCACAGACCAAGGGTCTCAGGTTTGATTCCCAGTCAAAGGCACGTACCTCAGTTGTGGGTTTGATACCTGGCCTAGGTCAGGGCACATGTGAGAGGCAACCAATCGATGTGTCTCTCTCACATCAATGTTTCTCTCTCTCTCTCTCTCTCTCTCTCTTTCTCTTCCTTGCCTTCCACCCTCTCTAAAAATCAATGGAAAAATATTCTCAAGTGAGAATTTTAAAGAAGAACATAAACTTAGAGTGAATAAGCCACTGAAGTGTTCAATGACAAAACAGGGATGTGAAGCCAGGTTTGTCCAACACCCAAATCCACAGTTTCTGTTACTGTGTTCCACTGTCCCCCAACAGCATGAACTCCTTCCCCTCTTCATGAGGCATGCTGTTGGCATCTTGGCATTGATGTCTGGGTGGGTCTCGGGGGTTTGCATCCCCAGAGCCCTGCTGGTTGATGTCCCCTCATCTCTGACCCAGCAGCCTCTAGCCAGCGGTTCTCAACCTGTGGGTCGCGACCCCTTTGGCGGTGGAATGACCCTTTCACAGGGGTCACCTAAGACCATCCTGCATATCAGATATTTACATTACGATTCATAACAGTAGCAACATTACAGTTATGAAATAGCAACGAAGATAATTTTATGGCTGGGTCACAACATGAGGAACTGTACTTAAAGGGCCAGAAGGCTGAGAACCACTGCATCTAGCCGGACCGCAGTAGGCCTAGACCTTGGACCAGTCCACTCACCCATCATTTCACCCTCAGGTTCCAGGCTGCCTGCTGGGGGAACAGGGAGGGTGGGGGTTCTCAGAAGGCAAAGCCAATATTTGTTGAAGTCTGAAGGGGGCAGGGCAGGCAGCTGCCCACCAAGCAAGGTGCCTCTGGCTTCTCCTTGGCAGAGCAGAACGGGAATGTCTGTGTCCCAGTTGGCGCCTGTTGGCAATGACAGGGAAGAGCCCTACACCTGATGGAGTCGTTTCAGAATCAGGAATTGATTCCAGGAAGCAGAATGGCAGCCAGGAATCACAGCAGAGTGCTCCCATGCACAGGCTAATTTTGAGTGCTTTACCTGCATGACGTATGTCATCTGCACAGCAACCCCATGAAGTAGCTACTGTTGTCACCATTACACAGGTGAGGAAAGACAAACAGCAACTTCTAACTTAACCAAGAACAACAGCTAGCAGGTACTGGTCATTCAGCAGGAAAACAGGGGTAGAATGCCCCGCCACCAACTCCATAACACAGGAGTTTTGTAGGCTGTCGACTCCCATACATCGACAATAAATTAGTATTTTCACATCTGGGGCCGTTACAGTTCTTCTCTCCCCCTTTCTGGACATAGGACGGATTTCTCCAGTGGAGCCCAGGTCGTGTGGGCACAGAACGTTCCCGGGAGAAGTTGGTAAACCATGGTGAGGGTGGACAGGGAAAGTCAGTGGCTGGAGGGACAGTGGAAAATTTACTTTTCCCTGTGCTTATGAGCAAGATATTTACATTTAATTGCTTAAACATAAAAGGGCTGCGCAGTATGGGGTGAATCTGGCTGGAGCTTCTGCTTCTAAGATAAGCAGAGGCCTGGGGGCGCTCCCTGGCAGAGTGGCTCTCCCACGATCACCCGCGAGCTTCTCCTCCCCAGGACCGCACAGGGTGGGCACTTTTAAATGCGGAAGAACCGAGGGAGTGCGGTCCTTGCCGCCGTGCGCCCTTCGGCTCGCCCCGAACTGGGCGTCCTAAGCACATAGCGTGGAGGGTCCGGGAGGCCCCGCCTGGGCCGCAGCGGGTGGGGGGTGGGGAAGCCGCCCTCCCGGCCCCGCCCTGCCCATCTCCGCCAAATTTAAGAGCCCAAGACCCGGGCGCTCCGGAGCAGCCAGTCTTTCTCCCTTTTGCAAGGCGCGCTGCCCCCTGCGCCGTCCGCCGGGGCCGCGCCATGCCCAGCCCGGTGAGTGACCAGGCCCCGCGCCCGCGCTCAGGCCGCTCTCCCGCCCCCGGGCCCCCCGCCGACCCCGGCAGGTCCCGCGCTCCCCGGCACCTCGAGTCCTCCTTCTCCGTCGAGGCCATCCTTGCGAGGCCAGAGCCCCGCGCGCCCGCCGCCTCCCTGCTGTCCGCCTGCGCCCCCGCCTCCTCGGGCGTCTGGACGGCTCCCGCCCGGTGTCCCGCCTCGGGGCTGCCCTGGGCCAGCCCCGCCGCCCGGCTGCCCGCCTCCCTGCGCGTGGGGCTCTTCCAGCCGCTGCCCCGGCCCCCTGCGCTGGGGCTGCGCGTGGCTCACCTCGGCCGCGTCCAGGGCCTCGGCGTCGCAGGTATGAGGTGCCCGGGAGGCAGGCGGGGTAGGCGGAGAGTGAGGCACGACCGTGGGCACAGGTTAGAGGAGTTTGGGAACCGCACCCGATGGGCGTGGAGAGGCCCTAGGACCCTTGACCTTGCAGTGGAAACCAAGGCCCCGGGGGGGGGGGGGTGGGGTGGGGCTGAGAACAGCCCCTGGCGCCAGGCTGCGCCCGCGGGCTGCTGAGTGTGAGGGCGAGAGGTGCGGCTGGACCCAAGCGGGGCTCGGAAGGCTACCGCGGCCAGCGCTGGGACTGCAAGGGACGCAGCCCTGACCCTGGCTCGGCGTTCTCCGCCAGAGATTTGCTCCCTCCCACACCCGCTTTGGATCCTGCTCGGTGGCGCAGACTATTCCCCAAAGCAGCTCTTATGGTGACTCCATGGCCCCGTCTGGGCGGGGGGGAAGCAGGTGGTGCGGTTCAGCGGGGAGCTGCTGGGAGCTGGCCATCCCCAGGCCCCAGGGCCGCCTCCACTGTGCACGTCTCTGTGAGCTCATCTCCACCCTGAACCTCTCTGGGCCTGCTTTCTGAGAGTGTTTTCGGGGCTCGGGAGGGGTATGCCTCCTACCCACGTTGGAGAGACACCCTGGGTTCCCAACTCCGTCCAAATTCATGCCGCTGCAGCCGGGAGCCAGCTCCATCACTCCACAGCGGCGGCTCCTCACCTCCTCACGCAACGGAGGTCTGCATCGCCCTTCATGACTTTCTATTAAAGTTGTCACATTTTCAAGTTCGTTTTTGCTTAGCTATTGCATCCACACAGTTCAAATGCCAAAATGCTTACTAATAACTGATTTCTGGAAGAAGAAAAAAGTTTATTCAGATAGATGGAGAAATTCCCTCGACCACTAGGTACTTGACCTCCCGCTAACTTGACCTCGTTACCCCCATCCCACAAGCAATCCATGGCGCCAGTTTCTTTCGGAAGTATTTCATGCATATTTAATACCTGAATACGCACACTCACGCGCCTCCCCCCATACGAGACACACTGCTCTGTACCTTACTTTTTTCACGTGACCATACAGCTTGGAGATTTTTGCATATCAATCCACACAGCTTCTTTACACCTCAGGGTGGTCCATCGTGAGGATGCACCATACTTTATTTAATCAGACCCTATTAATGCGTCTCACCTCTTGCTATGTTGCTTACACTTATGGTAAGTCTGGTTTGCAGCCACGGTCCTGGCCTCACTCCCTTCACTGGAGCAGGTTGCAGCCCTGAGAGCCGCCCCAAGGCTAATGGAAGCTGAGGGGGTCTTAGTGCTGCACTTCCTGTTCCTCTGTCTGGATCACTCCCCTCCCAGACAGCCAAATGGTTCACTTTCTCGTTCCTTTCGAGTTATAATTCAGGTACCTGGCCCTGGTGGACGCATCTTCATCTCCATTGTCTACATTTCGGTGAGCTGAATAGCACCTGTGTGTGCACTGGGAAAAGTCACTGCTCCCTTCAGGCAGACACCGTGCCTTGTCAGGGGGCAGCTGTTGGCCTGTGGAGAGGGAGCAGAATTTCAGACTCCACTTACCCTCTCAGCTGGGTACCCATGTGCAAGGCACAAACTGCATATGGTGGCCCTATTCAAATATCACCTCAGTTCCCTTCTAAAAATGCAAATTATCCTCCCTGCAACACACACACACACACACACACACACACACACACACCCTCACGCTGTCCTTCCCTGCTATGTTCTTCTCATTAGCATTAATCACTGTGTGACATACTCAATATTTCCTTTACCTTTTCTATTGTTATACAGAGATTTTTCTGCTTTGTCCTGGAACCATGCCTGACACACAGACATTCAAAAAGTATTAGTTTGATGAACAAAAATGGGGAACTCTTGAGGGTCCCTTCTCTGCCCATCCTGTGGGGGTTCCTGAGGGAGCCCAGGAAAGGAGTGGAGGGCAAGGAGAGATGGGGGTTCAGCAAATTCTCTCAGGGTCAGAGGTT
Source organism: Murina feae (assembly GCA_004026665.1). NCBI lineage: Eukaryota > Metazoa > Chordata > Mammalia > Chiroptera > Vespertilionidae > Murina > Murina feae. The sequence continues at coordinate 25,909 of PVJC01006071.1, read as the reverse complement.
AAGCCACTCTGCTGTCTCACTTGTTTTGTTATTTCTGTGCAGTCTCTTCCCACTATGTCCCTTGCTGTGTTACCCAGCCAAGGGCAAGGCCGGGCAGTGGAGCGGTGAGCTTGTTCTCTCCCCTCCAACTTGGGTGGGTAGGTGGGTGCTGGTTAACCTCCCCTCCTACTCCTTAGGTTTGGAGCTGATTCACTGCCCAGGCCTCTGGAGTCCCCCAGACTGGGCCCCAAGTGAGAACCTTCAGGACACTGAGAGACCCCAAAAGAGGGTTCGAACTATGTTTAACTTGGAGCAGCTGGAAGAGTTGGAGAAGGCGTTTGCAAAACAGCACAATCTAGTAGGAAAGAACAGAGCCCAGCTGGCAGCCCGACTCAACCTTACAGAGAACCAGGTAGGAACAGAGCCTTCTGAGGGGCCCAGGCTGCACGTGGGGACAGACACCACTCTGTGGAAGGCCCTGGTAGTTGGGAGGAAGAAATGGGCTTTCTTCTTCTGTGCCAGGCCATTGGGGGAGGCAGGCCTAATTAACTGGCATACTCTCTGCATGAATGAGAAAAACAGTCCCATTTGAAATTACATTATGGAAACATCACATAGTATTTATAGATATTAACCTAGAACTTTACATTTTTGTGCTAAATAAGGAGCTGGCAGTGAAATTAAGTAGGTATTCAAACAGCTGAATATTAAAAATAATAAACGTTCCCTTGACCCCCATACTCCTTTCCAGCTACTACACCATTTCTCTGCTCTTTTCTCAAACTTCTCAACAACTGGCTATGTCCCCTTTCCCCAAGGCCTCACTTCCCATCTACTCCTTAGCTCATTCCAATGTGAATTCTCTCCCTTCCCTTCCTTTGAAGCTTCTCAGCAGGGTCTCTAATGACCAAGGTGACCAGTCATCCTGCTTTTGGTAGGACAGTCCCGATTTTTAACAGTTTGTCCTGCGTCCCGCAGCATTTAAAAAAAGTCCCGATTACTCTTTGTAATATTTTAAGTAATAATAAAAAAAAAAAGAAAAAAAAGACAACACCCCCCCCCCCCCCCCCCCCGTCAATGGTGTACCACTTTAAATCTGGTCACCTTACTAATGACCTCTGTGTTGCCAAAGTCAACAGGTGCTTTCCTTTCTTTTCTCCTTCCACCACTCAGTACAGAGGACCTCTCCTTTTCTCATGGAAACACACTCTTCTCTTGGTTTCTAGGCACACACTCTCGGGTTTCCACTCAGTGCTCTGCCCACTTCTCTGTTGTTTTTGTAGGCTATTCTTCTCCTGGGACTCCAAATTTTTCTCCCCAGCTGATCTCATTTATTCTCATGGTTTTAAATACCATCTGTAAACCAATGACTCCTAAATTTGTATCTTAACCACCACTCCCCCTTCTCGGACTTGTACATCTAAATTCCTTCTTGAGGTCTCCACTTGGATGTCTTATGGATAGGCATTTCTAATTTAGCACGTCTAAACCTCAATTCTTCACGTTTTCCCCTCCCCAAATCTGTCCCTCTCCCTCCATGTGACCCCACCGTCCCTCCAGCAGCTCACAATACCTAGTCATCCTAGATTTCCCTTCTCTCACTACCCGTCAGCAAGCCTTGTCACCTCTAGTCCAAATACAGCTGGAATCCCTTCATCTCTCTTCGTTGCCCCAGTCCACATGAGCCCCAGCTCCTGCTGGATCATTGCGAGAACCTCCCTGCCGTCTCCCTGCATCTCCTTTCATCCATTCTTCACACAGCAGCCAGATGTGCCATGTAAATAAGACTCAACAAGTCAATAGGACTATGTCACATTCCACTTAAAAGCCTTCAAGTTGACATTCCTTGCCCCTGACCTTCACAGTCCTGGGTAATCCGGCCCTCACCGACCTCTTCCATTTTCTCTTCCTTTACTTTCTCATCTCACTTTTGGTTGTGCCAGGGGTGCTCTCTCCTTCCTGGTCCTCAAATACTCTAAGCCTGGTTCTACCTCAGAGCCTTCCTACAGTTCATACCCTGCCCTGGCCTGCTTTTCTCGGTCCCCACCAGGCTGGCCTCTTATCTGCTAAGCCTTGACTTAGATGCTGGTTTCTCAGGGAGACTCAAACCCGTTTTTACCCCCATTGGCATGTATCTATATGTTTGTTTTCATGCTTGTTATTAGTCTCTCTCTACTAGACTGTGGGCATGAGGGCAGGGACCATACCTCTGTTGCTCACCACTGTATCACCATCACCTGGAGTAGTGCCTAGTACGTAATAGAAGCTCAACAAATACTTGTTGGATGAACGGATGAATGAATGACAGCTGGAATTAAGAAAAGGATGTGCTAGGGGCAATGCTTCCCTTAAACGGAAGAGCAAGTTTTGAGTGGAACGGGTACTGTGGGAATGGGAGGAGCAATGGGAATCGCTAGTCACATTCTGATCTTTGCCCGCTGCCTCCAATTACAGGTGAGGGTCTGGTTCCAAAACCGCAGGGTCAAGTATCAGAAGCAGCAAAGGCTGAAGCCGCCAGCTGTGTCTGCCACGGCTGCCTCCCCAGACGAACCCTCCAGCAGCTCTGACACCATCATCCAGAGAGAAGACACTGAGCCAGGAGGAGACAGCTGAGGACTGGGGTGAAGGCTCAACCCAGGCTGCCTGGCCTAGCTCTTCCTGGGGACACCCCCTGGACCTACCTGCCTGCTCTACATATTAACAAAGAGTCTTATCGGGGCCAAAGGGCACCAAAAAAATCTGAACTGTTGAGAACGTTTCCACATTGACTCCTGGGAGCTGCAATAATGTAACGGTCAGGAGCACAGACTTGGACCTTCAGCTATGTCCTTGGCCCCGGTACTGAACTCCTGAGCCGTTTTTTCTTCACTTGTATCATGGGTGTGTTGATAACATAGACTGTGGGCATGATGATGGGCTAAGAGGACGTCTGTAACGCATGGACAGTGTGCCAGGCCCAGGGCTAAGTGTGTGGCAACTGTCAAGGCTTATAGACCCCCTTCAGCTGAGGGAGTGGTGCCCCGACCAGCCTTGGCTTCCTTCGGGGTTCATCTCTTCTTGCCCTGGCTGTGGAGCAGAGAGGGGACTCCTTGAGTTAATGTCTGGGCATAGAAGACTTTTCCCCGACGAAATGGTAGAGTTGACAGCAAAAAAAAAGAGAGGAAAAGGTAGGATGTTTAGTCCACTTCCCCTGACAAGTTTCCCCGAAGTTTTCTTGTGTTGTGTAAACTGTTTATAACTCTCAGAAGGCGCTCAGGCCCAGATGCCTCCTTGAAGCAGACATGCTACCCACCCTGACCACCATCTTTCTCTCTAGCTTCCCTCCTGATCCCCCTCCCCCCATGTTTATGTAGAGTAATTTGCCTCTGCCTCTGCCTCTGCCAAGGCTGGCATTTTACCATAAACTCTGCTGTTTTTTCATAAAACAGTGATTATTTACCCCTCTTCACTGCCCTGACTCATAGTTCCCTTTCCTTCCTGGGAATCTGCTTGGTTGGTCTCTAAGAAGCCTAACTGATGGCCTACCTCAGTGAAGACAGTCACAAGCATTTTCAGAGTTGATTTCTCCAAGAGTCCACGTTCCTGGGTGGCGGGCTGTGGGGAGGGTATTTCTTTAGAATGTAGAGGTGAGCTGGTGGAAGGAGGCCTGCCCTGCCACCTGGTGGTGAAAGAGGGCACGGTCCCCGCTGCTCTAGTTTTCTGAGAGAGGAAAGGCAGGCGGCAGAGTCAGCCTTGGAAAACCACCTGCTTCCCAAAGCAGTGGACCATCCTCTCCTGGACACCAGGAGAGGCTGCAGGTGTGAGGGAGGCCAGGGTCCAGCTCCAAGACCCTTCTCTGTACCTCTCTCCAGGGAAACCCTCCATAATGCTGGACCCAAAGGCAATTTTATTAATCAAAGAACCCAGCTGAATCTTTTCTGCCTCTTCCAGGAACAACTGGCTCACTTTTTTTTTTTTTTTTTTAAATCAACAGTTACCTTTTCAGCAGTGACCAGGCTCTACTCAATCCCCAAATGTCGCCATGAGACCACAGCAGAAGCAGACACAGGTCCCTTTTCAAGAGTACAGAATCCATTGGAAGACAAGGAAGCAAGGCCATGCTGTCTAGATCAGTGGTTGTAGCTTCCTGGGGTCCTGAATGAGAAAACAGCCCCTCTCTTGTTATCAGGATGATGTGCATATGTACACTCACTCACCTGCATATAATTTTAGGGGATCTCAGACGTGACGTCTACCATGGATCCTACTCCACCCCAACCCTTGCCCCCGCTGCAAAGTCCCTAAACCACTGAAGAGTCTGAGACAGGAATAAGTCCAACTCGATCATTGGTAGGACTGTCTGCCCCACTGTCAGAGGGCCCACGGAGAAGGGACATATTGTGCCAGACTTTGTAGAGTAAGCTAGTCCTTCCCTTCAGGTTGAGGGTTAGAGAGGATGGGAGTAACTCTGCCGACTGCTGTCCTACCCCTGAGCTGTGTCCAAAGACTGCTTTAGTCAAGACGCGCCAGTGAATGGACAGAGACAACAGACACACAAACGTGAACTCAGACACACGCACGCATCACAACTATACAGCACACCAGCTCTGATTCAGGCCCATAATGGCCACGAAGACAGAGACAGATGCAAAACTGCACAAATGTAACAGCACAAAGGCGGACCCAGCTGGCACGGCTCAGTGGTTGGGCATCTACCTATGAAACAGGAGGTCAGGGTTCGATTCCCGGTCAGGGCACACGTGGGGGTTGCAAGCTCCATCCCCACTGTGGGGTGTGCAGGAGGCAGCTGAATAATGATTCTCATCATTGATGTTTCTCTCTCGTTCTCTCCCTTCCTCTTTGAAATCAATAAAAATATTCGTTTAAAAAGCACAAAGGCAGGCCCAGCGCCACCCAGTCCACACACCAATGGATCTAAACATAGATCGGACGGACCCAAATTCGGATTCGCGAGTGGGTGAACCTCAGCGGCCGATCCGGGGGCGGGGCCGGCGGGGGCGGGGTCTCCCGGGTCAAGGGTCAGGAGGAGGAGGCGCGCCCAAGATGGCGGCCTCCATGTGCGACGTGTTCTCCTTCTGCATGGGCGTGGCGGGCCGGGCCCGGGTCTCCGTGGAAGTTCGCTTCGTGAGCAGCTCCAAGGTGAGGCCGGAGGAGACCCCCGCCCCATCCGGCCTTGGGACCAGCCTCGCGGGGCCCCTGGCGGCTCGCAGCCGGGAGGGCTCGCGGTCTGTCGCCGCGCACAGGCTCCGGGGCGGCCACGCGGTGTGCCGGCCTCCGCGTCTCCGTGCGCGCCCCCTCCCGCGGAACCGGGCGGCTGCGGCAGGCGGGGCGGGGCGGGGCGGAGGGCCCCGGGGCTCCCGGGCCGGGACGCGGGTCGGTGCTCCTGGGCCCCGGGCGCGGTGGGCGGGGATGTGTGAGCCGAGGGAGCGGAGATGAAAAACCGTGGGTCCTCGGGGAACTTCCGGGGGCCGGGGGGTGGGTGCTGGGGTGCTGCAGAACTTGGGCCGGAGCCCGGAGCCCTGGGCAGCATTGGAAGGGTCTGAGCTGGAGAAGTGAGGTGCCTCGGTCACTTTTATTGTTGCTTTTTATAAAAGTTCGTTGTAAAAACTGTGAAAACGCATGTGAAGAAAGAAGGTAAGAAAATCACTCGCAACCCGAGTCTTGTGCAGAAAGGTGTAGAAGGTCACATTTTTAGAAAACTGCTTTTTTGAGGCAGCAGTAAGTCTTCCTGCCTCACCAAACCTACTTCTGAGCATTCCTTTTTTTAAGAGCTAAATATTAGTTTTCGTTTATTTCACGGGAGGGCGGCAGAGGCCTCACCCACATCCTATTTATGGACCTTGACGTTGTGTCGGATTTTCCCCTGAGGCCAGCGATGGGGCAGCGCGCTTTCCCAGCACACGCCCTTTTGTTCCCTCCTGCACTGAGGATTTCCTCCATCTGTCGTTGCCGATTGATGTGTGCAAAATGGTTTTGCTTTGTTCTCATGTGCATTTCTCCGTTTACTAGAGGTTGAATCATCTGCCCTGTGGAGGGGCTGTGTGTATCCTTGGCCCTTGCCCAACGCTATAGCCTTAGTACAGGTCCACATGCCCAACCCATTCGTTGCCCTTTTTCCGCCCCGGGGTCATGGAGCAAGCCTCTCTGCATGGCACTCCACTCCCCTGCATCCTGGGAGCTGCCCACACCTCCCTCGCCCCCCAGGGCCCCTAGTATTGATTGGCTTGCCCTTTGATGGTGTCTCATTCCGGCACTCCTGGCATGCAGAAATTTTCACCTTTACCCTCACTTAGCCCCCTGTCTCTCGGTCAGGCCCCCTTCTTTCTTCACTTCTTCCCTCTCACTTCATTACTATGCCAGCCACTCTCCTTGCCTAATTGTCATGTCTGGACCTTCTATCAAAACCCCAGCTCTGGCCCTAACCGGTTTGGCTCAGTGGATAGAGCGTCAGCCCTTGGACTGAAAGGTCCCAGGTTCGATTCTGGCCTTGGTTGCGGGCACATCCCCAGTAGGGAGGGAGTGTGCAGGAGGCAGCTGATGGATGTTTCTCTCTCATCGATGTTTCTGATTGTCTGTCCCTCTCCCTTCCTCTCTGTAAAAATCAATAAAATATATTTTTTAAAAAAACGCTCTGGAAGAATGAGCTGCTGCTGCCCTCCCCATGACTACGCCCCACCTGCTGCTGGAGAAAAGCATGCACCTACCAGACTTAGTGACATGATAGTAGGCTCTTTGCGTCTACAATCATCACATGAAATTGGTTTATGATTTTATTTTGTGTAATTTCCCCACTTGCCACATCAGTTAATGTTTTGTTTTTGAGTAAAATGGAGAAGCTTTATACTACTGTATAGTTCAAATAGCATGATAATTATTCTTTGGTCTGACAGAACTGGCTCATAAAACCGTATAAATTAGGAGCCGCACATGGGATAGTCTTGGTCACTTTATTGCTTCTATGGATATTGGCAAGAATGCTTTCTTAAAAATTTACTAACTCTTATGCCAGGGACGTGACTAATCACAACAGAAACCTGATCAAATACAGTGATGCCAACCAGAATGCCATACTGGTTCAGCCAGAAAACAGCACTGCTTTTTAGTCTGTCTAGGCTTTCTTACCTTTTTTTAAAAAATATATATTTTTATTGATTTCAGAGGGAGAGAGAGAGAGATAGAAACATCAATGATGAGAGAGAATTATTGATCGGCTCCTCCTGCATGCCCTCTATCGGGGATCGAGCCTGCAACCTGGGCATGTGCCCTTGACTGAAACCGAACCCTTCAGTCCCCAGACTGATGCTCTATCCATTGAGCCAAACCAGCTAGGGCAAGGCTTTCTTTTGAATTAAATTTTGGCAATTTATATTTTTAAATAAAATCATCCATTTAATAAATATTTTAAAAATGTAGTGCAACTGAAAGGTCCTAGGTCCAAGGGCCATGTACCTTGGTTGGGGGCACATCCTCAATAGGGAGTGTGCAGGAGGCAGCTGATGGATGTTTCTCTCTCATCGATGTTTCTAACTCTCTATCCCTCTCCCTTCCTCTCTGTACAAAATCAATAAAATATTTTTTTAAACGTAGTGCAGTCTTAGAGTTTTGTACAACATTTTTTATTTATTTGCCAAATTGGAAATATATTTGCATATATTTGTGCCCTTTCTATTCAGGTTCAGTTCTCTCCAAGCTTCTTGGAAATGTCAATTAGAGCTGTTTTCTTGAAACACTTTTATATGTTTGGGGGATGTGTGGTTTTATAGAGGAACAGTTCTCTTCACTTTGTTTTGATTATTAAATATTTTCTACATTTTGGTCCTCGAGAAAGAGATCAGTATTTATCTAATACTGAGATTTGAGATTGTCAGAGATAACATTCACATCTTTGTGTCCCGTAGCAGAAGGCCAAATTTCATTTTGCGAGGTTGGGTCCCAGGGGCCACAAGGTATGGGGTGGGGCTTTCAGGAGGACGACCAAAGTGCATCCACGGCTTTGCCCAGTGGTTTTGTTCCAGCGGCCCCACTCCTGTGAGAGCTCCCAGAGCTGTTCAGAGGGTGAGCTTTGTGGCTCATGGTGTGCAGGGCCTGTTCTCGTTGTACTTCCTGCTGCTTTGACTTTGGGAGGTGTCCCTGTCTAGCCAGAGCGCCAACGCTAGAAGACAGGGTGCTGTCCATGGGGCCACATGACAGGACATTTCGCTGCTGTGCTGATCATTTTTCTCTCTCCCTTTTTGTGACAATTCAGTGTTTGCAAGGCACTTCTCTGAGTGAACGGTGGAAGGAAATGCCTGGTGGGGCCAGTAACTTCCCTGGGTTCTAAAGCTGTCTTCTGAATCCCTTTGCACTCTGAGAGATGCAATTCAGCGATTGTTTTCTCATCCTTCGTCTTTTTCCTGATGTGTATGGTGCTTTAGACTACTACTTCTCAAACTCTGACATGTGTATGATTCACCTGGGCATCTTGTTAAAGTCATATTCTGACTCAGCGGGTCTGGGGTGGGCCTGAGATTCTGCATGTCTGACAGTCTCCTAGCTGATGTCCAGGCTGCCAGTCTGTCCCTCACTTTGAGTAGTGAGGAGCTAGAGCTTACGGGGTGCATGGCCTGTGCTGTATCCTGGGAAATTCCTGTTTGATATTATTTGATACTCATTTTTCATGTGGGAAACAGATGCAAAGAAGTGAAGCAATTAGCTCAAAAGTTCAAGCAAGTAAGCATTAGGATTAGTGCTACGATCAGTCAATCTTTTCAGAGTAACCCCTGAGAAGTTGTTAGGTGCCAGGTACTATGAGTATCCGCCCAACCAGGGAAATCGGGTACGTTCTCCCCCAAACTGAGCCTCCCTCTCCCATGGTGTGGGAGTTCTGTGCAACCATTAATAGTAGCATCACTGCCCGGATCCTGGAGGGGCAAGTGGGTGACTCAGAGAAGGCTGCCCTGCTGCCACCAGCTCCTGGTACAGGAGGCCCCAGCCTGCTATGAGCTTTGGCCCTCCGACGGCCATTCTAAAAATTCCCCCATGGGTATCCTGGGATGGCTCACATATCAGACCCTCTTCTGCGAACAGGCTGAAAGAAGTGTGATTGAAAGTAGGTCAGAGCAGAGGCAGTTACGGGGTGCTGACCATGCTCGGTGAACCTTCCTGCCTCTGCTAAGAGGTAGCCTGTGGGATGAGGCGGTGGCCCTCCAGGAGCCTTGGAGCTGTCCTCTGCCTCTTCTAATGGCCATCCTGCTCCTTCTCTGCTCTCTTAGGGAAAGGGGCTTTTTGCCACACAGCTGATCCGGAAGGGGGAGACCATCTTTGTAGAACGGCCCCTGGTGGCTGCACAGTTTCTCTGGAATGCACTTTATCGCTACCGAGGTGAGCACACCCCACGCCTCATGGCTGCTGGGCCCAGCTGCCTCTGCGTGGAGAGAGCTGATACTCCCTACTGGGGGATGTCTCGGGGATGTCGGGAGAAAAGGCTGTCTTCCCTGGAGAACTGCCCCGAGAGCACTGTCTCATCTCCGGCTGTTGGGGGCTGTGAGCCTGGAGGGAAGAGGCTCTTCGGAAATGCTCCCTGGGGGAGGGCTGGCACTCAGGTGGAACGCAGCGTCTACCTGATGATATACGGGCCTGGATGTCATGCTGAAGGGCTCTGTGCCCAAGTGGAGCCTTCTGCCCAGAGGCCACGTGCCCCTTGGCGAAAAAGGCTGCATTAAGGGTCAGAAACCAGCCATGCTTGCCCCTACTCTTGTCTTAGGTCAGAGATAAACTGTGGAAGGAGGGTCACTTTTTTCCAAATGTGGGGAAAGCCCAGTCTGGGGGAAGGGATGGGAGCCCCACAGACTGAGTCCCATTGAGAAGCAGGGTGCATGAGACAGGAAGGGTGGGGGCTCCAGAGAGGGAAGAGGTTAATCCCCTCCTTTTGAATGCATCTGAAATCCGTTCCTTCATTCCATTCTTTAACGTATTCATTTCCTCACTTTCTAAACATTGTGAGCATCCACTCTGTGCTGGGCACTGTTCTAGCCCTGGGATACTGCTGTGAAAATGACAAATATGGACCCTGCTCTCAAGGCACTGTCATGTCTGGCTCTCCCCCCTCAGCCTGTGACCACTGCTTGCGGGCACTGGAGAAGGCAGAGGAGAATGCCCAGAGGCTGACGGGGAAACCTGGCCAAGTGCTGCCTCACCCTGAGCTGTGCACTGTGCGCAAGGACCTCCACCAGAACTGTCCCCACTGCCAGGTGAGTGTCCTTGGGGAGGGTACCGGAAAGGGACTGATGGAAGAGACCTTAGCTGAAGTCCTCTTTGGGGAGTCAGCAGCGAAGACGGACCTGGTCACAGTACTTGAGAACCGCAGTGTAGGATAAGACATTGAAAAGGCTCAGCTACTGTTGCAGTTTCATCCTCTTGTTCCAGTCCATTGTCTAAAGAGGCTGGATGGGAGCTTGTCCTCTCCTAAGATCCTGGTGAGGGCTCTCCCCTCTACCTGCTAAGCCCTCTTTCTTTCCTGTGGTTTTACAAGCCTGGCTTCGTAGGTGACCCCTCATGTGCCCCCAGAGCACAGTATGCTTTCTCGTGTCACAGTACTGCTGGGCTACTGCTCAGGGGCTGTTTGTGGAAGGAATGCAGTTAGAGGAGGTGAGTACCACCTGGGACATCTGTGCGAAACCAGCCTGAGGTGCTGATCTCCACGCCTCCAACAGGTGATGTACTGCAGTGCAGAATGTCGGCTGGCAGCTGCTGAGCAATACCATCGGGTCCTGTGCCCAGGCCCCTCCCAGGATGACCCCCTGCATCCTCTCAATAAACTGCAGGAGGCATGGAGGTAGGTGGCATTTCACCTCTTCTTTCCTTTACCGCCCCACCCCCACCCCCGCTCCCTGCCTGGGCTCAACAGCTGCAGCCATTTTTCTTAAGTTGCCATCCCCCAGAATTCCCCCACCCCATTCTTACTGTTAAACAGAGGTCATGTCACCCAGTCCCCTGCCTCTGTTTGAGCTGCCAGTCCCACCATCCTCAACATTTTACCCTTTCCCATTAAGCCTATAGGAATGTAAAGTCCTGTCCAAGCCCTTGCCAATGACTTTCTCTCTCCAGTCTGTAGCAGTCAGACTGGACTTCCTTGAAAACTACTTGGAGGGAATTTCTAGGCCAGACCTTTTTCTTTCTCCCCAGGAGTGTTCACTACCCCCCTGAGACTGCTAGCATCATGCTGATGGCCCGGATGGTGGCCACGGTGAAGCAGGTGAGCCCACCTGACCCTTGCAGGGAAGCAGGAAAGGCTTCATTCAACCCTCGGCCTCAGTCTCCTGCTGGATGCAGAGTTCCTCTGGGCGTTCTAAAGGAAGCTGCTTCCTATGGAAACCTTAGGGGTTGATGACCATACATCTGAGGGGGAGTGGGCCTCACCTATAGCCTTTGACCTCTGAGAGAACATTCTTGTGCAGCAGCAATTCATGCATCCGCTTTGTAAGCACCACCTTTTCAGGATTGTGTCTCTTACATAAATGAGAAAGCCATGCTCACCCCTCCTATTACTGTTGTTGCTCACATGTTGAATTGGCTAGATTGACCCCAGTTGGGGAGTTTGCTGGGGATATACAGGGTCAGAAGAAAGTCCCACGTCAAGGGAAGGGTCTACCTAGAAACTCAGGTGTGATGCAGGGGCGACAGTGGCAGTAAGGATGTGGTGCCTGCGAGTCCATGTGTGCACATGCATGCACAGGTATGTGTGAATGTGACCTGAAACATGTGTTCTCTGCAGGCTAAGGATAAGGATCGTTGGATCAGGCTCTTCTCCCAGTTCTGTAATAAAACGGCCAATGAGGAGGAAGAAATTGTCCACAAACTCTTGGGGGACAAATTCAAGGTTGGTCTTTTCCCATGCCCCCTCCACCCCAATGCCTGGAACATTCTGTGGCTTCCTGAGGGAGCTCCACATTTGGTTCTCTCCTAGTGAAAAATCTATTCAGAGGACTTAACATTCCTGCCATTATTTAACTTCATGACCTAATGTGGACCCCAAACTGGAAGTGGGATAATGACCGGAGGAGGGGGTGCCCTGATAGGGAAAAGCAAGACCTCATGATAGGACAGCAGTGGGTATATCAGGTATAATGAAAGATGGAGGGTTGGAGGTCCACAGAGTCCGGGAGCAGTAAGTACCCACTGCCAGTCAAAGAATTACAAAATCTGAGGACAATGGATTTCCACGAAGGAGCTGCCTGAGCGATGTGTGAAAAGGCATCTGGGGTGTCTTCCTGCATTGAGTTCTGAGGAAAGGGTGGAGGGGGAGAGTCAGGCTGGTCTGGAGGCTAGTTAGGGGTGGCTGGAGGTTGGTGGTGAGAACAGGTGTTTAAGCCAAGCTTCCTTGGCCCTGCTGGCAATGAGGGCTGGAAAATAGGGAGGGATTTGGGGTTTGCCACTCTGATTTGAAGTAGACTAGTGGGCTGCCGTGGCTCTTTGCAAAATAGACTGTGGCCTTCCTTTGACCCCAGGGAAAGCTCAGTCTACAGAGCTGGCCCTTTTCCTTCCCTCACAAGGTCGTCTGGGTCCTGCCTGGGTGCTGATGGGAAATCCTCAGGGATGCACGTCTCTCCCTGTTTTTCCTAAACCAGGGCCAGCTGGAACTTCTGCGGAGACTCTTCACAGAAGCCCTTTATGAGGAAGCACTCAGCCAGGTGAGTGTGAGGAGGGGCAACTGGGTCAGCATTTTCGGCTGGGATAGCCAAGCGACAGGTGACTTATCTTTGGGAGTTGGGGTGGGACTGACTCACAGAAGACTTCCTGAACATAGAGCTGTATCAGGAAGAAAAGCAAGTGGCTGGAACTCTTTTCTCCCCACAGTGGTTCACTCCAGATGGATTCCGGTCTCTCTTTGCTCTTGTTGGAACAAATGGCCAAGGAATTGGGACCAGGTTAGGAGACACTGTTTCAGATACACTGGACTTATCCCTTGGGGCCTGGGTGGGAAATTGGCTAAGGAAGGCAGCCATAGCTCCTTTCCAGATGAGGTGGGACAGGGTGCAGCTCTGTGCCAGAGTGCTACATTGCACATAGTGATGGGGGGTCAGAAAGACTGAGCTGGAGGAGTCTGCTCTGATTGGGATTCTTGGTCTGTGGGGAAGACGGGCCCCCACCCTGGAGAAAGAAATGGGTTTAACTTGCCTGGAGGTGGAGAGCCCTGTTAGCTGGCCTCTGCTCTCCAACCACCGCTGCCTGGGACCCCCAGCTCCCTGAGCCAGTGGGTCCATGCCTGTGATGCTCTGGAGCTGAAGCCACAGGACCGCGAGCAGCTGGATGCTTTCATTGACCAGCTGTACAAGGACATCGAAGCAGGTGGGTGAAATGGAGACACCACCATCCCACCCCCCTCCCCCCGGTCAAATAGTGGACAGTTTTCCCCAGGAACCTATGAGTTGATGGGGGACGTAATCCTGTGTGCCTGTGGGAAGCTTCAGATCGGTCTAAGTGACACTCGGATGAGAAATGGGCCTGAAATCCGTGCAAAGGCTCGATGCTGGGGGTGGGAGTGATGGACAAGTAGAGTGCTATCATTTATAGAAAAGCAAGGCTCATGCATGCCTCCGAGATGTAAGTTCAGGTGAAATGGTAGGGGTCAGCTGTATTTGTGTGGTAGGGTGGCAGGACAGTGAGGCAATGGCTTTCCTTATAAACCTAGTTTCCTTTGCCCTGTAAAATGGGTAGAATAACACCTGCATATTACTTCTTACAGCAACTGGCGAGTTCCTTAACTGTGAAGGATCAGGCCTCTTTGTGCTTCAGAGCTGCTGTGAGTCCTGACCGTGAGGAGTGGTGCCCTCGTAGTCACAGTTCATCTCTGGTTTCGCTCCTTCTAGGCCGATGGGGTTGAGTCTGGGAGTGGGGTTAGATCTGAGTTTCCCTTGGAGGTTCCTCTGGTCCTTTTTGGTCCACTAGTTTTTCATTCATTCATTCACTGGACTGCTGGTGCCTTAATATATGTTTATATATAAAAACTCCCAGTGGGTCAGGCCCTGTGTTCTGCAGGGCACTGAGCTCTGATTTTCTCAAGGGAAGCATGAGCTGTGCACCACCACTGCCCTGCGGAATTTGGCAGGGACGTGTGGTGAGCGCCTGGGAGGAGGGAACTCCGGCTAGCAGGCAGTCCCACCTGCTGGGGAGGGCTAGTCTGCTCAGACCATTGTCTGTTCTAGCTCCCAGCCTCCCACCCTCTAGTTTCCTCACTGCACATCCTCTTCCCAGGTTCCAGAGCCACTCTACCCTCCCAAACTAGGCTCTCAGAAGGCCAGGCTCACCTGTTACCAGATGGCCAATAGCAGACAGGATGAGTTCATGGTCTGCACAGGCAGCCCTCAAAGCCTTCTCCCTCTTTTGTGAGACACTGGGGACACAACTGAGAGTCAAGGTGGCTGGTGAGGAGGAAAGCCGGGTCACACATGGATGGTGGGGGAGGGAGTAATGTGGGATACACTTACGTCTCAATGGTCTCAGGAAAGAGCACTGGACAGGGAGTCAGAAAACTTGAGTTCCAGGATCTGCACAGCCCTAGATAGATCCCATTCTTCCAGAAAACAAGAAAGGATGGGACCTAGTGCTCTCCAGAGTTGAGGCTGTTTTTATTAGTCAGCAATCCTCATTACCTGCCTCTCATGACCCAGGCAACCACAGCTGTGTCCCCAATGCAGAGACCTCCTTCCCAGAAAACAACTTCCTTTTGCATGTCACCGCCCTGGAGGATATTAAGCCAGGAGAGGTGAGGGGGCTGGGAGCTGTGGCGAGCATGGGGTGTGGGGAGGGGGGGGCGTGGCACTGGGCCTTGCAAGTTCTCTAGAGATTGGGAGCGGCAATGGCTACTCAGAGCAGTGTTTGAGAAACAGCTGTGTGCCAGGTTCTTGTCCCCAGCTACCTTGTGATGAAGGACTGCAACTTCCAAGAAAGCAGGAGATGGCTCTGTGGCTTGAACTATGGGGAGCTAGTGTGGGTTTGGGATCCTGGTTGTCAGTGCTGCACAGTCTGGTTGAACCTTCCATGATAAGTTGCATCTCACCAAGATAACCTCTAAACCCGGCCACTGATCATGCCGTAATGCCTTTAAGCCTGGCCTGAGGCTAACTGCAGTCGCCTCTCTGCCTCATGTGCAGATTGTTAGAGCCTTGTAGTGACGTGCTTGCTGAGGACACAGAGGAGTGGATCAGGCAGCCCAACCCTTCACTGAAGGGCAGCTCAGGCCCTTGGGGATGGAGAAGTTGGGGATAGGGTAGTGATTGGGGAGTCCCTCATCCCATCTAATAGCACAGACTGTCAGACCCCACTTCTCTGCCTTCCAGGAAATCTGTATCAGCTACTTAGACTGCTGCCAGCGGGAGCGCAGCCGCCACAGCCGCCATAAGATCCTCAGGTGCCTGCTGGGGATGTGGTGGGCAGCTGGGCTCAGATCCTCTATCCCAGGGGCTGCCTGACTTTTCACCCTCACCATCCCCCCATCCGCTGCAGGGAGAACTATCTGTTTGTCTGTTCCTGCCCCAAATGCCTGGCAGAAGCTGATGAACCCAACGTGACCTCAGAGGAGGAGGATGAAGAGGAGGAAGAAGGAGAGGCAGAAGATGCAGAGCTGGGGGACGAGATGACCGATGTGTGATGTCACCATGCCTGGAAGGAGCCCTACCCCAGACTCTGCCAGAAAATGGGGCCTTCCCCCAGAAAAGAGGCTTGGAAGGAACTCCCCACTCCCATTGCCTGCTTTCCCCCCACATTCCAGCTGTTTCTGCCAGAGGGTAGGACAGGGGCTGGACCCTAGGCTCTCCACCCCCCCAACCCCCCCTCCACCACCAGACCTCATGCCCTGGATACTGCTGCTGAGTGGCTCGGGTTCTGCGCTGTCACTGAGCCTTTCGGAATTGGCTTCCTCCTGATGTACTCCATTCCAGAGTGTGAGCGGGTGGAACCAAGGTCAGGGCCTAGCAGTATTTCTTCCCCCTTGGCCCCATGGCTGCACCTTCCCATCCATCTGAGGATTCACCCCTCTCTACTTGCTATTAAGGGGGTAACAAAGTGGCAGTCTGAGAACAGCCTTACTTTATTGAAGAAAGAAGAGGGGGTTCATTGCCCTCACTTTCCCCACCTCCCATCGTTGTAGCTTATAAGGCAACTAACTGCCTGACTACTACTAGCACAGCTGGGTGAGCGGGAGGAGGAAGTGGGCCTCCAGGACACTTTCCCTAAGGCTCTGCCAGGAAGCACTGAGCCAAGGGGAATTACCTTCCTCTCCTCGGACATCGGGGGGTGGAGACTAACTCCTTCCCCAGATTCCAGGATCTCTATTTGGTGCCTTGCCTTTCAGGCCCTGGCACAGTGGCTGGCCCCACAGGGTACGGAAAAGGCTTTTGCCTCCCTCAGGAGGGGCATGTGGGCCATCATTATCCCTTCCTCACACCACTTCCCATTGAAGACTCTAGCAGCATGGCTGAGACCTGGGGGATGACAGGCCTGCGCCCCTTATTATGCTCCAAATGGTTCCCTGGGACCAGTTGAATATGGGTCAGTGAGGGGCTCTCCTGGCCTCAATCCATCTTTAGGGTCTCCACAGAGAACACTGAAGTCTTCCAGAAACCTAGAAGAGCTGGATTAGATACTCAGAGATTAGCACTGTATCCTCCAACCCCAAATTAGCAGTACCCCTCACTCTTGTGTTGGGTGCTGTGGGGATTATAACCCATCACTTGCAGTTTCTTTCTGCGTACCTTCCCTAAGGGGTCCTCACATCCCCCTACTAAGGGGTCTTGGGAAGACAGGTGCCTGCCCACAGGCCCTTCCCTGGATTATGAGCCAGGTGGAGCCTGCCTGTCTGGCCTGTTGGGTTCTTGCTCCTTCACAGCAGCCAGCATCCCCTCCCACCCTTGCCTGCCCACTGCTCTCCATAAATGTGAGTGGTGACAGGCTCTGAAGGCATGCTTGGTAGAGAATGACTTGACAAGCTGCTGGAGTACACGGCAGTCATGTGGGTGGTGAAAAGTCTCTTAAGGTAGACCACATAATGGCAGGAGGTGGGAGCTCTAGCTCCCCAGTTTAGGCTCATCTCTGGTCTCACCCACACTCAGCTTTGCTGATGGTGCCCCAGAGCAAGCACGGCTCCCCAGGGACTATGGCTCCTAAAATCTTAAGCAAGAAGCTGTGTTGGGATCCAAGATTAGCAATCTGAGCAGTGGTCCGGAAGGACCTTGCACAAGTCACTTACTGGTATCTGGGCCTCAATTTCCTCCCCTCAACACAAGGGCATGGGGCCAGATGGGTGAGTTTGAAGCCCCTCCCACCCATGAGCTCTTGCTCTAGGACAGTTGCAACCCTGATGAGAGGCTTTATTGCTAAAAGTCAGTGAGGTTTTATTAAGTCCTCAAACACCAGCTCCTTAAACCACCCCAGTAACTGCTGTGAAGGACACAAGAGACCCTGGGTGGGGGAGGCTGGAGCCAGGTGAGGTGACAGGTCACAGACGGCTCTCAGGTCACCTGCCTTTGGCCCATTTGGTTCCTGATTCTAACCAAGAAGCCCTAAGGCATGTTTCTCCCATCTTCCCATAGCATGAGCCACTCTTGGGGACCCCGGGGAAGGGAGAACAGTGGTGTGACTCCCCTTGACCTAGCAGAGGCCCAAGCCTTTTCCTCTACCTGGCTCCACCTATCCCCAAATGCTATCTCCAAGTCCCAAACAGCAGAATTTCTGGATTTCTCCTTCCCAGCCTAGAGCTGGCTGGAAGGTAAGACCAACTCTTCTACCAGAAGGTCCAGGGTGGCTGCAGCAGCTCAAAGGTGGGGATGCTGGTGACATTGACTGGAATGGAAATGATGGCCCATGGCAGCCCATGCTGTTCCAGGGAGCGGCGGATCATGTAGCTGGGAGGGCATGAAGAGAGGTGGTGATGGTCACTTTCTCAGTACCCCATCATGCCCCACTATCCCCACCACTGGGAGTTCCATCCAGAGCCCAAGGACTTTTGACCCTCCAACTGGTTCACCCCAAGATGGGGCTTGTGGGGAGGGACTGATGATTGCCCTCACCCATCTCGGCCAAGAAGGAAGAGAGCAGGGATGTCAGCCGTGCGCTGGGTACTGTCCTGGATCATCTCCACGTAGAAGCTGTCATTGTCAACTGCGTTGTCAGAAATGATCACCGCCCGCCCGCCATGTTCTTGTACCACCCGGGTCTTGGAGAGGAAGGAGCAGCCCCTGGAAAAGGTGATGAGATCAAAGGAAAGGCAGGGTCTTAGTTACCCCTCCCCTAGGCTATCACCCTAGGAGGATGAAAGGACCATGGACAGTTTTTCATGAAGGCTCATAAATAAATGGCCAAAAAGCATGGATAACCTTAAAGTGACTTAAAATGATGAATTACTTAAAAACTATTTCAAAGCACCACCACCACCACCATTGGTTTTAGGAGCTTCCCTATCCCTGCCCTTCCCTTGCGCCAGTGCCCGTCCGCTCCTCACCCCCTCTCCACCAGAGCGATCTGGTCCTGGATGAAGAAACCGTTGCTGAGCTCTCCACAGGCCTCTGAAGGTTCGGCGGGGACCAGGTGAATCTGCTCATACCTTGTGTGCTGAAAGACATTTAGACAAGTTGAGTGTGAGGAGACGCACCTGCCTTAGGACCGGGCTGACATCCTGTCCTTCAGTTCCTCACAAGACGTGAAGAAAAGGTGTGGAGTGGTTTCTGTGTGCTGGGTACTTCATCTTACAAAACAGTTGTCTTATCCTTTTCCAGGACAGGGAGTTGGTACAGACCCAGAATGACGAAGTAACATGCCTTAAGTTATTCAGAGTTAGAGCTAGCAGGGCCCTTGGTTTTTCACTATTTCATGTTCCCAAAGACAACTGGTCCCTCCATGATGCCGAGGGAAGTAGCTGGAAGTCCTTCCTTCCTGCACTGCAGCCCCTGCACTGCTCCCTGCCATGTCCCAGCACTCAAATACTGGTTGAAGGGAGGAGAGGGATCACCTCAGCTTGGGTAGAAGATGGCAACAGGATCAAGTGGAGGGATCCTCCCCGAACTTACAAAGATACCACCAAAATCCTTTGCAGGTGTAGCTGTGAAAATGTATCGAATGTCTCCAGGACTCAGCACTTGGAAGTACAAATAATCATGGATGCGTAAGCCTGAAAAGTAAAAAGTACAGATGAGAAGCCTCCATGGGCCCTGTGTCTTCAAGGAGGCTTCTATAGTCAGGGCCTAAGGAGCCAGTTCCAGCCAAGTGGGTCCTCCAGGTGGTGAGAGAGATGGTCCCTGCCTTGGGGAGGACAGAGTTGCTATGGAGCTAGTAAATGTTAGTGCAGACAGATTTGTAACTGCTGCTGCTTGCAAAGGTGAGCCAGGAAGACAGCGCTAGTGTGACCTCTGAGGGTTAATCTGTCTTTGCTCTGAAGCGGACCTGAGAGTGTCAAGGTGA
Organism: Murina feae; assembly: GCA_004026665.1. Taxonomy (NCBI): domain Eukaryota; kingdom Metazoa; phylum Chordata; class Mammalia; order Chiroptera; family Vespertilionidae; genus Murina; species Murina feae. The sequence goes on along the minus strand of PVJC01006071.1, from coordinate 6,499 downwards.
AGATGTGTTAGTCTGGGTTCAAGACACTCTGCTGAAACTGAGAAGTAGACTCTGGTCCCACAGCCATCCTGCTGGGCCACGATTACCATTTCTTGTCCTGACTAGTCAACCTTCCCTTTTTGTTCTCTAAGGTCCATTCCCCAAACAACAGCCAAGGATATTCTTAAGACATCTTAAAGCATACATGATCCTGTCACCACTCCCATGGCTTCAATACCCACCAGCAGCTTCCCTTTGCACTTCAAATCTGAACTCAACTAGGGCCTGCAAGGCCCTGCTCCATCTGGCCCTTGGCTGCTACTCCAACCCTATTTCCTTCCTCTGTTCAAGCTACACTGGACTCCTTTCAGTTTCTTCACTCCGGGTCTTGCAAGCTGTTCTCTGTGGGAGGCTTTCTACCCTCCCCTCACCCCACCCCACCTCCTTACCTGGCTTACTCCCACTCACCTGTTAGTTAGGTCACAGCTTAATTGTCACTTTCGCAGAGATAGCTGCTCTATGACTGCCCCCTCTTTATGCCCATTCAAAATACACTTTTTCTCCACTGACACTTCCAATATAAGCTGTAATTCTAGAGGACTCGTCATTTTTTGCTTAATGTCTGTCCTCCACTAGAGCAAGGACCATGAGTTTATGGCGTCATTCCATGCTGTACCGCATTACCTCACAGTAGCTAGGATATAGCGGGTGCACAATAAGGGTTGCTGAGTGAGCTGTTTCCGGCTCCACTGCACTGAGGAAGAGAATTGCCAGAACCAGGTTTTTCTGGGGTGTGGGAACTTCTCTTTAGTACCAAAGTGTAATGTTTCATCTAAACTTCACTCTGGTTTCCTCAGCCCACTGAGACTGAGGAATGTGAACGGGTGAGAGCTGCGGCCACCGGTCCATCAGTCAATCAACAAACCACTACTGTAGGCCAGGGTAGGGACTGACTGGCTTTCGTTGTCCTTGTTTACTACCCAAGTCAGCCACCAGGTAGAGCTCCATTGCCTTGGCACTGGGCTGTGCATCCTCTTATCTCCGGGGCGAGGACTTGCCATCAGATACAGATGCATTCCCAGGAAGCCTCCCTGGATTAGCACTAACCAGCCCCCACCCCCCCACACACACCTTTGTCTGGCCTTTGCATTTGCTGATGTGTATAAATTAAGCATGGTATACGTATGTGTATGGGTATGTATGTTTCTGTGCTTGTGTAGGTGCAAACAGGTTGCCTATGTACATACGTGCTTGCGTGTGAGCCCGCCTGTAGGGTGTTACCCTATGTGCTCACATACATAACAGCATGCAGGACCTCTCGTGGTCCCTCCTCCTCCTGGTCGCTCCCTCAGCCGCCGGGGTCGGCGTCAGTGGGGGTAAGGGAGAGTCTTGCTTCGATGTAGGGAGCCCAGGCTCAGGCCGCCCCCAATTCAGGTTCCTAAGGACCGGCACCCACCCCCTCCAGCCGCCCGAACTCGCGGGTCCCCAAGGTGACCCGTGGCCCCCAGCCCGAGCCGCACGCGAGCTGGACGGCCCGCTCCGCAGCACAGCCCCGCCCGTTGCTGCTCACCGTGGGCCGCGACGCAGGCGGGGAGCCAGAGCACGAGACAACACCAGCCCGCGGCGCCGACGACCATCTCCAGGGCCCGGCCGGGCGCCGCGCTTCCTTCAGCCTCCCCGCCGCGCGTTGCTCGCCGGACTTCAGCCTGGCAGCTGCTGCGGCCGCCCTCCCCCAGGCCCGCTCCTGCCGCTGGTTGGCGAATGGGAACGAGGCCACGGCTGATTGGCTCCGACGCCTGCTCCTCTAGCCACACTTTCTACTTCTGCGCCTTAGCCCACTTCCTACTGGTCAAGAGAAGTGGGGCCAAGAACTGATTGGTCTAAACTCTGAACAGCAACTGCGGCCCCCACTAAGCCCCGCCCCAGCATTCCTCAGTTTGGACGGCACTCTCCACGCCTCCAGGGGATGGCGGGCGGGCTGGCAGGGAGGACCGGGAACTGGAGGTGGGCACCTGGCAGCACTCGCTTCAGCCGCCGAAAGTCCTGATCATCCGCTCTTGCGGTCTCGGCGGGATTCTCGCCGCGGCCGCCTCACACGGCGTGACTTGCCTCCTCCCAGTTCGCTTTCCTCCTCGCCGACCCCTGCTCGGAAAGATATTCATCTAGCGCCCAGGTGATCGCCGGCGCCCTCTCCAGCTCGTCCCCTCCCCAGTCTCACCAGTGCTTGCGCGGCCCCAATGGAAGCGCTGAGGACGCAGCGGGTGCGGCCAAGCCCCGAGGAGGCTGTGGCCAGCGCAGAGCCGGAAAGCGGACATTGGGACCCGGTGCCCACAGCAGCTTCTCCGCCACTTTCTGTGCAATTGTGGCTTTGGCTTATCTTTTCTAAGCTCCCAGACTCAGTGTCCTCATCTGTAAAATGTACGTGGTAACAATACCAACGCAACAGGGTTGTGAGCATTAAATGAAAAAACTCATGTTAAGAGCTTACTTAGCATAAGCTTGCTCCACAGTCAGCGTTCAATAAATGTTTGCATTTACTTCATTCCTTGGTCTGGCGTCCAGGGCGAAGAGATAAGATGGAATTAAGGATAGTAGGTGTCGCAGGCCAACCAAGGATTTCTTCATGCTCAGGGGAAAAAAAAAAAAAAAAAAAGCACGACCATAATTTGGCGAATCTTCCACAACCAAAGTTTCTCGCCCGAACGCCCTCCGAGGCTCCGCCTCCAGCCCTTCTAGCCACACCGACTCGCTGGTAGCGAACCATAGAGTAACGGAAGTGACCCGTCCCCTTCCTCTACCGGTTGAACGCTGGTCGAACCTTCTGGGGACTTATCTGGCGCAGGGCATTGTGGGGTTGCTGGGCGGCCCGGACGCAGAGCTAAGAAGAGGAGTATCGGGCCACAGAAGAAGCTTCCAAAATGATGGTGAGTGGTGTCTCCCGTATCCTTCGCCATCCGCCGTCTTCAGCGGCCATCTGGCCCTTGGCTGGCGCCGCCTGGCTGGCACCCGACTCGTAGGGCTCTCCTCTGCCAGCCGAACCTGTCCTCCCCCGATCTCCTGTCTAGGGGCGACCCCGGCCCGCCGCGGCCTGGCTGGGCCCACGCACGGAGCCAGGGCCCTTGGCGAGTATTATGTGGGACTTGAGGGGAGGCTGAGGCCGGGCCGGGTGGGGACTACAAGTCCCAGGGTGCTTCAGGGCAGCGGACCCGCGTCGGGGACCCGGCTTTTTGGAGCCCCCCACAATCGTGACCGGTGTTGGACTATTACGGATTGCGCATGCATAAGCAGTCGGCGGCCAGATCTGGAAGCCCCGGCTGCCTTCCGAAATGCGGATGTGAAGAAGTGTGCTTCTTAGGATGGGCAGAGCTCAAGGTCTCAACGATGGTTTCATTGTACCCTCCTCCCCCCACCCCCACCCCCACCCTCCGTTGGTGCATAAATAGCAACAGACCTCTGCTCGTACATTCACTCATTAAACACATGCTTAGTGCCTAGTGAATGTACCTCGTGAATGTACGCTGGTTGCTGGGGCGCAAACTTCTCAGCCAGTAGAATGGAGTGGGCAGGGCAGATGGCGGTACTGCATCAGAGGCAGGAAGGTTCCGCCTCTACCTCCGTCCCTGCCTGCGCCTCTGGACTTGACGTTAGACCAGAGTTCTCTAGTTGGCCACCCAACTGGGGGCCTCTTTTCCTAGATGAAGGGTGTTGGTAAGTCCTGGGCTCCACACGTGGCATCCCTTCCCCTTCCTAGTTGCAGGTCCTTGTCACCGGCCCTAACCCCCGGAGGTACCTCTTGATTCGCTGTTGCACAGGGCCAGCTTTTAAAGCGGTGTTTTTCTTTTGTTTGTGTGGCTTTTCTTTGGATATTTTTATTTTGTTGCTCAATTATAGCTTACATTCAATATTATTTTGTGTTCGTCGCAGGTGTACAGCATAGGGGTTTGACAATCATATACTTTACAAAGTGTTCCTGGTAGTTCCATTACCCACCTCACACTAAGGAGGTGTTTGAGGCAGAGGCATGACTGAGAGACGGCTTTCTATGCACTTGGCAGTTCATTCATTTTTGGCCTACCCGTCGGAGTCAGTTCTCTGGTTTTTTCCCTTGCTTCCTGCACCTTCTCCCTCTCCTGTTAGATGTCAAACTGACACCTAGGAGGTGTTTGTTCCGCTACCAAATGCACTATGAATCCAGCTTGTACCCAAGCTAGAAGGAACCTGGTCTTATTCATTCCCCTCTCCCTGTCAGACCTCCAGTACTGGCCCTGTTCAGTCCCTCTTCAGCATTACCTATTCCTGAAGGCATCTTCATCTGTGCAGAGGCAGCGCAGCGTAGGAGGGCAGTGGAGAGGAAGGGCTCAAGCCATGCTGAAGGCCTAGGTTTGTAACTCAGCTCTGCCATTTACTAGGTGTGTGACTTTGAATTTCATGTTATTAAGTTTCTGGCCCTCAGTCTGTTAGAGGGGGTTAAATTAACTAATACAAGTGTCCAGCACGGAGTAAGCACTCAGAAAGTGTTAGCTATTCTGCGCGGTGGTTGCTTGCTTGCTTGCTTCCCCCTGTAACCCATCTTCCTGCCAAGGCAACCGTGAGTTGGATCAAAACCAAGTTTTGTCTAGTGGTAAAACCTTCACCAAGGGGTCTAGAGCACCACGGGGCGTTTTCTGTTTCCCTGCTATATTGGCTGCTTATGTGAATGTGTAATTTCTGTCATCAACAATCCTCCTTGCTGTCATCGAGTTAGTCCTTGATATTCTAGAAGCCTTTTGTGCTTGGAAGGGAGGTGAAAGAGGCCCCTGAAACCTTGCTACATCTTGAATAGAAAGTATTATGCTTGCCTTTGGTCTTGAGCACCATAAGTTTTGGACTATAAATGCTTGTTGTGGTTTTGTAGAACATCATCATGCTTAATAATTTTTAAGAATGATGAACAGGAAGATCATTAAGCTGAAATTACCAAGCCTTCCATGATACCCTTGGCAGATGACTGGCTTCTGCAATTGTTTCTCTACCAGAATAAAATGAGTAAGATTAAAATGTAACTTGGGGACAGCCCGGGCCAGGTGGCTCAATTAATTGGAGTTTCATCCTATACACCAGAAGGTTGTGGGTTGGATCCCTGGTAAGGGCACATATAGGAGACCACCCATCAGTGTTTCTCTTTCTAAAAAATCAGTAAGCCCAGCCAGCGTAGCTCAGTAGTTGAGCATCAGCTGTAAGCCAGGAAATCACAGTTCAGTTCCCAGTCAGGGCACATGCCAGGTTTGCGGGCTCAATCTCTAGTGTGGGGTGTGCAGGAGGCAGCCAATCAATGATTCTCATCATTGATGTTTCTCTCTCTTTCCCTTTCCCTCTGAAATCAACAATATCTATATATCTATATCTGTATCTATATCTATATAATCAATAAAACATGTCTTCAGATAAGGATTAAAAAAAATAATAACAAATTGCTGCGAGAAAACTTGTGTCTTTCCAAAGAAATAATGTGTATTCCTGAGATGAAATATCTTATTTTAAAAAGTAACTTGGGGACAGAGCAGGGCTTTCCATAGCCGTGCCTGCCCCTGGGGAAATGATGGAAGCGCACCCATCCTCTTGACTGGGATTGGCTCAGTTTAGCTCTCCTTTCCCTCCTCTTAGGATCTCTACCCAGCCTGTCATTCTCTAGGGCCTGCAAACATGGGCAGTTGGGGACAGCATGGCCAGCTCTATCCACCGGTCTTTGTGCTTAAGAATTCTCAGTGAATGCAGTGTCAGCATACTGCCAATTCTTTCCCCAAAATAAGAAGCCAGGGTACCTTACTTCATCGCTTACTTCAAGCACTTTTGAGCATGTGTATTTAACGGTTGAATTTTCAGCACCAAAAGCTGCCGAATATTATTCCATATTTGGCCAAACCTAGGCGCTCTTCAAATTGAGATTGTTATAGCTCTTACCTTTGGGAAGCTCATACTTTAAGAAAGGATGGCAGTATAAAAGCTGCACACAAGAGGAAGCAAAGAGAATTATGGGCTCTCCGGTTGAGGACTCCCGTTAGCTGATGAGAAAACTTCCTGGAAGAATTGGGGCTATGAAGAACTCCTGGCTTGATGTTAAGAAAGTAGTATTAGTACAAGTGGCAGGTGGCTCTTGTAGATGGGGGTACAATTTGGGGTGGAGGTGAGAAAAGGCCCACAAAAGTGTTGGATAAGTTAACTTGTTGGGGGCATAGAAGAATCTGTTGAAGGCAATAGGAAGGGAGTTGAGACTCAAGTTGGTTTTTTATTTAAATTTATGACTTCTGAGGCAGAGGTGGACCAGAGAAGACTTGAGACTGCCATGAGGAATGATTAGCGGGGACTGGAAAAAGGTGGGGTCTTTCAGGAGACACTTCTTTCCTTACGGAAGGTGCAAGGGCCCAAAAAGAATGCTGAATATAGAGAAACGATTTCTTGAGGTGAGACTTGGGACACTACCATGAAAAGGAAGGAATTTTCCCTCCACCCTATGCCTGGTCCCAGATGTAAGGGGTTATCT
>PVJC01006070.1:0-56468 GCA_004026665.1 Murina feae | reverse complement strand
ATATAGTACTGGTTGGGTGGTGATGAACTCTTTTAGCTTTTTCTTGTCTGTGAAGGTCTTTATCCGACCCTCAATTCTGAACGATAGCTTTGCTGGGTAAAGTAATTTTGGCTGTAGGTTCTTGCTATTCATCACATTGAGTATTTCTTGCCACTCCCTTCTGGCCTGCAAAGTTTCTGTTGAGAAATCAGCTGACAGTCGTATGGGTGCCCCCTTGTAGGTAACTGACTGCTTTTCTCTTGCAGCTTTTAAGATTCTCTCCTTGTCTTTTGCTCTTGGCATTTTAATTATGATATGTCTTGGTGTGGTCCTCCTTCGGTTCCTTTTGTTTGGAGTTCTCTGTGTTTCCTGGACTTGGAAGTTTCTTAAGCTTGCCAAATGGAGAAGACATGTTTAGTTCCCACTGGGTTTCCCTTGAAGATGAGACAGTGGCAGGCATCCTCAAGCTACAGCCCGAGGGCCACATGTGGGTGTTTTTGCCTCTGCTGCCTGCCCTGCTTAAAATAAAATATGTGCAGTGTGCATAGAATTAATAAAATATGTGCAGTGTGCATAGAATTTGTTCATAGTGTGTTTTTTTTTAAAACTATAGTCCGGCCCTCCAACGGTCTGAGGGACAGTGAACTGGCCCCTGTTAAAAAAGTTTGAGGACCCCTGGACTGGTTATGAGTGTGAACTCTTGCACTGCATTGCCAAGAGGCAAACCCAAACTGTGTCTTTGGTCGAGTTATTCAGCCTCATGGTGCCTCAGTTTCTTCGTCTGTAAAGTGAGACCAACACATTAGCTTACTTTTTAGGATTATTGTGAAGTTTAATAAGTTAAGGTACATAAAGTGGACAGAATGACACCTGAAACATGTTCTGTAATTTTGCCATTATGACTTTTTCTTAAAACTTTAGTTAGCAGTTCAGAGCTGGACTGTGAGGAGCCCCTACATCTCAGTTTGCCACTTACCGTGTCACCTTCGCTAAGTAACTCCACTCCTCTCTACTTCCGTGTCTTCACCAATTAAATGGAAGTATTATTAACCCCAAGTCAATGGATTATTGTAAAGTTTCAACCCCTGGTATTTTACATGCACAACAATTTTAAATTATCTAACAAAATTTAAGAGGAACCAAAGGAAATATTCTAGAACAAAGTATATGTTTTATGTGCTAACATTTTTTTGGCTTACCAAATTTTTTTAAAATCTTTTTTATCTTTTTTTTTATTAATCATTTTTTATTACATAAAGTTTTACAAAGATTAGTACATATATCTCTTTTTCCCCCTGCCCTTCCCCCAGCCTCCCCTACCCCCCAGTGTTTTGTGTCCATTGGTTATGCTTAAATGCATGCACCAAAGTCCCTTGGCTGATCTGTTACCCCCCCCCCCAACCCTCCCTGTCCTTGTTGCTGTAATTTGACAGTCTGTTTGATGCTGCTCTGCCTCTGTATCTATTTTTGTTCACCAGTTTATACTTACCGTGTCACCTTCGCTAAGTAACTCCACTCCTCTCTACTTCCGTGTTTTCACCAATTAAATGGAGGTATTATTAACCCCAAGTCAATGGATTATTGTAAAGTTTCAACCCCTGGTATTTTACATACACAACAATTTTAAGTTATCTAACAAAATTTAAGAGGAACCAAAGGAAATATCCTAGAACAAAGTATATGTTTTATGTGCTGACACTTTTTTAAACATTAATAAAATTTGGTGAAGCTTTTCTAAACATTTTGGTATCTTCCTCTGATTCTTACACAAAGAATATTGAAGAAAATGTAACATTTTGGTGACAGGGTTTATTTATCATTTCAACATCAGACTTTGTATCCTGAATTTTTTTAATGCAATGCTGTCGAGATTTATCAAGGTTTTGAGAATGCTTTTCTTACACAGGCTCTTCTTTTTACGCTTTTGGATTGGGTTTCTGTAGCTTTTCCGTCTCTTACCTTGCCTTCCGCTGTTGCCTACCTTGTCTCTCCGTGCTGTTGTCAGAGTGCCTGCCCTCGGCAGTTCTTCCTTCCTGCTCCAATTTGCCACGTTGGCTCCTCTAGGACTGGAACACTAAGCAGACAGGTTTGTAGAGCTGTCCCAGTGAAAGACTCGGAGGGAGAAGGGTCTGACGCTTTTCCCTTTGCTAATGTGTGTCGACCTTGTGATGTTTTTGGCAATTGCTGGAGATATTTATTACTTCACACATAGCCTGTGAGAGTGATTTGGGGGGAAAGGAAGATGCTATTGAAAATGTTTGATTCAGGGAATTAAGAGATCAACTGAAAGACTTGCATGCATGCATAGGAGCATAATCAATGGACACAAGAATCTGGGGGTTAGGGAGGAGGGGGGGAAGGGCAAGGGGAAAAATGGAGATCTATCTATCATTTGTTGTAATACTTATCTATCATTTATTGTAATACTTTAAGCAATAAAAAAAAATTAAAAAAAAAGAAAATGTTTGATTCAGAATGGCTATCATCAATAAATCCAAAAACAGCAGGTGTCCGTAAGGATGTGGAAAAATGGGAACTCTTGTACACTGTTGGTAGGAATGCAGAATGGTACAGCTACCTTGGAAAACAGTATGACGGTTCCTCAAAAATTAGAAATGGAGTGCCTTATGACCTAGCGATTATACTTCTGGGTATATATCTGAAGAAATCCAAGACGTTAATTTGAAAGAATACATGCACTCCTATGTTTCACCGTAGTGTTGTTTACAATAGCCAATGTGCTATTGCGATGCCTATCAATAGACAAGTGGGTAAAAAAAAAACACAAAAAAACACACAACACAGTGGTGCCTAAATACAATGGAATATTACTTGGCCATAAAAAGAATGAAATCTTAAGATTTTTAACAGCATAGATGGACCTGCAAAATGAGATAAGCCAGACATTATGCAAAGTGAGATAAGCCAGACAGTAAAAGACAAATACCATATGATTTCATTTATATGTGGAATTGAAAGAACAAAATAGATGAACAAAATTAAAGCAGACTCATAGATACAGAAAACAGACTGATGGTCACCAGAGGGGAGATGGGATACAAGGTGGGTGAAACAGGTGAAGGGATTAATAAGTACAAATTGGTGATTGCAGAATAGTCGCAGAGATGCGAAGTGCAGCACGGGGAATATAGTCAATAACATTGCACTAGCTGTGTCTGGTGCTGGAAATATCAGGCACTGGAAATATCAGGGAACGCTTGCTGAAGTATGTAATCGTCTAACCACCATGCTGTACACCTGAAATGAACACAAAATAATATTGCTTGTAAGTTGTAATTGAAAAATACAATGTAAATTTAAAAAAGAATAAAAAGAAAATGTTTGGGGTTTTGATAAATGAATAGGGCCTGAAGGCAGAATTGTGTTCAATTCCACTCTCTTCTCACAGGCAGGGGACCTGAGCGAGCCTGTGAAGTGAGCGTGGTCAACGGGAAGGATTCGTCACAGTCCACAACTCCTTTCACGTACACCGAGTCACTGACTCCACTCATCACCAAAACAGCTCCCGAGAGAGGCAGTACAGCAGGGGGCACCAGACTTACAGTCATGGGATCAGGCTTCAGGTACTGTCTTCACTGCACAAACATCCAGGCTCAAGCCACCCTGCCTGCTTGCTCATAGGCCAGGACAATGCTTAAATACAGTCCAGTAATGTGTATGCAACTGCTCGAGAGTCATGCTTGAGACACATCGTGGTACTAAAAGCTAACATTTATTAGGTACTTCATCTGTGCCAGGCACTTCTACCCGACTGAATCTTCCTGCCTTGTTAGATACTCTATCCCATCTTGTGGCGAAGAGACTAGGATTACAAAGGTTAAATAACTTGCCCCAAGTCCTAGTAACAGCACAAGTATGAATCACCTTCTTGTACTTTCCCCAATACCTCGTGTCCAGCCATGATCAGCTGCAATGAAACATTGCTTCATGCAGCAGGACCCTTTCATTGTAACGGTCCAGGTTCTCTTTTCCTAAAAGATAGTCATTATTTAGCACAAATGTAGGGCTGACTTCAAAATGCCAACTCCTTCAAATCATAGAAGGCAATTTTACATGGAGATGAAGTTCTGAAGCCTGTGAATGTGGTGAAAATGTCACATAGACAGAATGATCCCTGAACACCTAACAGGGCACCTGCTGAGAGACCAGCATAGAATCTGTGTTGAACCCAGGCAGTTTTTCTCTAGCTCTAGAATACCTTCTAGGTTGTACAGTTTATATTTCCTCACCTCTTTTCTCGTGTGTTTCCTTTTTTCTGAAAAAAAAAAAAAAAAACAAACATTTTGAAGTCTTACTACTGAAAAATGTTATCCATCTATTATACTTTGATGGATCAAAGGGTGAGATCATTACCTTCACAATAATGTGCATGTGGCCTAGAAATTTGAGGAAAATCGTCAATATTTTATGTCCCCCTCCCTCCCCTTTTTCCTTTACAGTGACAATGCACAGGATGTTCTCGTCACCATAGCTGAAACCAAATGCGATGTTGAGTATTCCAACAAGACATGTATCATCTGCATGACAAATGCCCACACTCCTTCCGGGTGGGCTCCCGTGCGCGTCACCGTGGGAAGCATGGGGATGGCCAAACAGGTAAGAATGCTGCTGAGCGTTTGTAACCACAGCGATAGGGAAACTAGCATCTGGGAGGTGAGGTGATTGGCAATGAACTTACTTTGTTAATGTCTCCAAAAAAGAACTGAGCTGTAGCTATCATATGGTTATGTATTTTTGGTTTTGGTTTGTTGCTTATTACTAAAATTTTATCATTTCCAATTTTTTATTATTTTATTTAATTGTGGGGTAATTAGTAATGATTTTTTTTTTACTTTGTTATTACTGTGAAATCAACCAATAGGCAGCTATAAAATACTTAAAGCAGGTTATACTCATCATTAATGGAAATGTCTATCATTTTCAGTTTCTTCCTGTTTCGGAAGTTGTATGAAGAGTTCTGATAAAACCTCCACATTTATGAGTCTCTCGTGTTCCATTGCAGGAGAAGGCTGACTTCCTGTATGTGGATGTTTGGTCTTCCAACTGCTCGTGGGGAGGAGAGCCTCCCCCGGAGGAAGGGTCGCTGGTCGTCATTCCGAAAGGACAAACAGTTTTGCTGGATCAAAACACCCCTGTTCTGAAAATGTTGCTTATTCAGGGTAACTTTCTGAAAATGGGAATATTTCTGTAGTTAATTGAACCGAAACTCATTATTCTAAACATCCATAGCTGTATCCTGTTTTTGTGTGGAGTGCAGTACCGAGTTCTTTCAGCTGAGTATCACAGTCCCCTTGTGGAATGGAACTACTTAGTGTATTGCAACCAGAATGTTTTGATGAAATACAATAGAAAATATCAGAATATATTGCATTCATATGAGTAAGCATCTTTTAAAGCTAGCAGTTATTTTAAGAAACTTTTGTTTAGTAAGTGTGTGTGTGTGTGTGTGTGTACATGTGCATGCCTATATCCTTGCAGTGGAACACAATAGTCAGAGGTATTTCTCATTTAGAAAAACACTGGTTTTGTGAGTCCCAGAGGTTTGAAAACCATAGAAATTTATATTAAATGACCCCTGACTCCCCTTGGGTGCCAGGTTGTGATTCTTACCTACACCTTGCATCTGCTTAGTTACCTGGAGTTCTCTGCTTCTTGGTATTCTGTTTTAGCTACAGAAAAGCAAATAGCCAGAACTGTTACAATCTCATGTAAAGGAAGCAATTGTTGGCAAGAGTAAAATGCTCTGGGCTTTCGTGTATCCAGTTTGCCATGTGGTTTTAGCTGCTCAAAGACCTCTGTGGCCTTACCCATTTGGCTCAGTAGATAGAGTGTCAGCCTGCGGAATGAAGGGTCCTGGGTTCAATTTCGGTCAAGAGCAGATATCTTGGTTGCAGGCACAATCCCCTGCCCTCGTCAGAGAATGCAGAAGGCAACCAATTGATATGTCTCTCTCACATGGATGTTTGTCTCTCTCTCCGTCTCTCCCACCCCCTTCCACTCTCCCTAAAAATCAATGGAAAAATAACGTCGGGTGAGGATTAATAACAAAGACCTTGGTTATTTTGTTTTGGTTTTAACTCCTGGGATAAGTAGCAGTGCTTTAGTCGTTTGAAGTTATTAGCTGTTGAACCCTTGGACAAGTTTTCTGTCCACAAATTTATATTAGTTCTATAAAAAAATGTATTGTGGTACTATCTTTAATAGCGCTATTCAGGATATACATGTTATTAGTACAAATTATTGGATAAAAGTTCAGTTAATTTGGCATAATAATAGTGTCTATAAAAATGCTTTTCTTTCATTTTAATTCTTAATTGATATTTTGTGGCCCTATGTTTGTAGAACTAGGATTCATGTGGCTGGCTATTTAATAGCATTTAAAATAACCAATGATCAAGAGAAAAATCTGCCCTGGGATTTGATTTTCTACCACTTCCTGGGTCTTGTCTGAAGTTTTATATTTTATGTTGCCAAAGAGCGGAAATGAAATGAGATGCAGAGTGAGAGCAAATAAGAAATTACAACTTAATATATAATTGAATAAATCGCTTTTAATATTAATTTCCTTTGTGATGTTTTTCAAAATTGTATGACTCACAGGTGGAACTCTAATATTTGATGAAGCTGACATTGAACTCCAGGCGGAAAATATTTTAATTACAGATGGAGGCATTCTTCAGGTATACGAGAGCACCTGAGATCTGCTCATTGGTAACCTCTCTCCCTTTCTTTTACAAAACACGGTGTGTAAAACAGACAGTTATACCAGACTCTCACAGGTTTATCTTTGTAAAGGTCCCTTGTTATTCATATAAAATACTTTTTCTGGAAGAAAAGTTTTCCAGAGTGTTCTTGTGCCTTTAATGAGAAGATAATAGCATCTTACAATAGAGCAGAATTTAAAATAGAGTCAATAAAACAGTTAGCTGTGAGATATGACTAAAGTCAGTCAGTATACTTTCCAAACATCTGGCATCGTGCACTTAGCCGACTAGAAAATTTAAAGTTTATCTTTTGAAAGAAAGATGCTGACAATGGAATAATCAATTCTTGAAAGAAAGGAGAGACAAGGAAAACATTGCTTTTGACTGATTGGAATTGTGGATATGATGCTTGTGAAATCCCTTGCAGATCGGGACGGAAGCATCGCCCTTTCAGCACAAGGCGGTCATCACCTTGCATGGGCACCTGCGGTCTCCTGAGCTCCCCGTGTATGGGGCCAAGACGCTGGCGGTGCGCGAGGGGGTCCTGGATCTGCATGGTGAGGGCCTGGAGGGCTCACAGAATTGGTTGAGGAGACTAGCTAGGAAGCCGAGATAATGGTCCTGAGAGCTTCCTCTCCTGGAAAACTTGCCATGCTTCTCCTGTCTTTACACATTCCATCTTTGCTTCCTTTTATCTTGTCCTTTGCTTATCTAGGGCCAGGCCAGCCCTGCATAGGATCAAGACTGACAACCAAAACCACCCTTGGGGAGCCCTTCTGGGCCTTTTCTACATCCTTTCCATGTGATCCCTTCACACATTTTGCCTAATTTAGCACTCACCACAGTTCATTCTGATTGTTTAGGGCTTCTTCTTGAAATATAACTATACATTTAAAATTGTATTTTTGCATAACTGTATTATGGAAAATTATGAACAAATAACAATGATTGGGATCATGTTTGAGGAGTTAGGTTAACCTATTTGAAGGAAGCATGGTGCATTCTTTCTGTAGTAAGTATTTTATATTGCAATAACCTGTCTCTTTTATACATTTAGGATATATGAACATGATACCCCACTATGATCATAAATGCCCTGAATTTACATTTCATTTGTCCCTAGATTATCAATTTAAGTAATTTCTGTCAACAGTGACAAAGATAACAGGCCTCTTCCTGGTTAATCAATAGTGTCATACCACATTTGTATTGAATTCATATAAAAAAGATGCTTCTAAATGGAATAGATTGGTGCAGAAGGATGTTTCTTAAATTATGAACCCATACATGTGTAACAAACCCAATTGTTACATGATAAAGCAAGCATTCTACATATTTCTTTTGTGAGAAAGGTATGAAATGCTAAAGGTAAAAAAAACCAAAAAACTTTCCTCAAATCAATTCAATCCAGGAAAGGATTAAAATGCATAAAGCTCTCAATAACCAAGAAAACATTTTTAGAAATACTTGGTTTGTATGTTGGTTCCAGGTTTTCCTGTCCCCGTGGTCTGGACCCGTTTGGCTCATACTGCACAGGCAGGGGAAAGGACTCTGATTTTACAAGAAGCAGTAACATGGAAACCAGGAGATAAGATTGTGGTTGCAAGCACAGGACACAGGTATGATGTCCTCAGGTCCTGATAATTTAGATTTGTAAACAGAGATTTTTTTTTTACCTACATAAAAGTGGGGTGATTCAGAAGGTCTACAAATATTTCATATAAATTTGAAACCTCTAATAAAGAATCATGAACAGTCAGATATGTATTTGCCAAATGTTAACATTGTGTTGATCATCAGTGTTGTTTTTATTGATTGATTGAATTTACAATAGGAAAAGTTATGAATTTGAACCTAGAAGATAAATATATATAGTAAATCCTCACTTAATGTAGGCGATAGGTTCTGTGGCTTTAACAATGTACAAGGAAACCAAATTTTGCCATAGGCTAATTGATATAAACAGGAGTTAAGTTCCTATGACACCTTATCAATATTATAGCAAAGTGACATTGAGTGAAATGATGTTAATTGAGGACCTGCTGTACTAAAAATATTTTGGTTGATTTTTATGGTTAGGCTCCCATGTAAGATTTTGTTTGAGAAAAGCATTCTGCTATTATAAGTCATTTGAAAACTTCTGACTTAGTGCTTTAGCCAAATACATTAATGCATGCAAAAACGTAAATGATTGTTGTGGTCACTGAAGAATAGAGTTGAAAGCAGTAAGTGAACTCCTTGTTATCTTTAGTCTTAGCAGTGGTTCCCATGGAGCAAACTTTTTAGGAATGATTGAATAAAAGGGAAGAAATCGTTATAGAATGAGTGATGACGAACATACCTTGTAGGTGTCTGACATTTTATAACTGAAACTGTTTATGACCCTCAATTTCTGTTTAATTATATATTTTAGCCAATAAGACATAAAAGGAAGAAAACTAATATTGCTAACTACATTATACCAGAACACACTGATTGGGGAGGGAGCCAACAGGAGTTTTATTTTTGCTTCATTGTTCAAATTGTGGGTAATGGCAAAATGGATATCAGGGAACAAATAGTAATTTCTGATAAGAATCAGCTAAATTACGCTAAGGTTGTGATTCAATTTAGGATTAAAATTTAAGATGGCATTTTTAGTTTGCCATTTCATTGGTAAATCCTATTTGAGAGTTTATAAAGCAACTGGTTAAGAATACTACTTCCAAGTCAGTCTGTTGATTCTCACTCCCACCAAAACCATTTGTTAGGCTTGTGGCCCTCTTATTTTGCTTCTCTGGGCTTCAGTAAAATTGTATTGCTGTAAATTTATTTAGTTGTCCTAGGAAAATGAAATACTATCTTCAAATTTCTCTTCAGAATATTGAATGAAAAAAATATTTTCTGATTCACAGATAAAGTGTTCTAAAATAGCATAAAATACACCCAAACAATGTTATGTTGATTTATATTAATTTTGAACTTTTCTTGTTAAAATTTTTATAGACACAGTCAAAGAGAGAATGAAGAAAGGACCATCGAATTTGTGTCTGCTGACGGCATAAGCATAACGCTGACTCACCCGCTGAATTACACACACTTAGGGATCACTGTCCCCCTTCCTGATGGAACTCTGTTTGAAGCAAGGGCAGAAGTTGGAGTTCTTACAAGAAATATTTTAATAAGAGGCTCTGACAATGTGGAGTGGCATCACAAAATTCCAGCATGTCCTGATGAATTTGACACAGGTAATTTTGGTAAATTTTATATGTGGCCATTTACAATGTGTTCAGAGATTGCAAAAATATTCCCAGGAGGTGAAATCACCTCCAGTTGAGAACTTCTGGACTAAGTTATGCTCTAGCTCACGAGTTAAAATGAGAAAGGGTTATTTCTCACTGATACTACATATGTCCGACATGGGTCAACAGGGGGGCTCTGCTTACGGCAGTTATTCCAGGTTCTAGGCTGATGAAAACTCCATCTCATCCTGGACTTCGGAGATCTCTGACACAGCACACAGATGGCTGGACCAACTAATTACTTTGCTCCTAAAGTGACAGGTGTCTCCTCTACTCAGGTGCCATTGGTCAGACTGATTATGAAATGTTTAACTCTACACTATAGTCGCTAGTATACGAAGAGAACTGGAAATGATGTTTAAGATTCTCACATAAGAGAACCTTAATGATGTTTACCACAGCATGTAGCACAATGTCTAATATTTTATGTAATCACTTAATATCATCACAGTCCTATAAGCCAGCAGTTCTCAATGTGTGGGTCGAGACCCCTTTGGCGGTCAAATGACCCTTTCACAGGGGTCGCCTAAGACCATCCTGCATATCAGATATTTACATTGCGATTCATAACAGTAGCAACATTACAGTTATGAAGTAGCAATGAAAATAATTTTGTGGTTGGGTCACAACATGAGGAACTGTATTTAAAGGGCCAGAAGGTTGAGAACCACTGCAAGTAGTTGAGTAGTAACAGATAACAGCTTAGATTCAGCCTTTCCTTCAATGGGAAGAATAAATAAGGCAAATCTCACTGGATTCAATGTCAAATGACCTACATTCTAATTGTAATTGTCAACCAAGAAAAAGTTCAGGCTGCAATGAAGAAAAAAACAAAAACAAACAAAACCATTTACTTGAGCAAAAGGATTGCCATCAGGGAGACACTTTCAGAGAGCAACCCAAACTGCCTTCTGAGAACAAAGAAAGGCAGGATTAAGAAAGACAAAAACCACACAATGTAATTCTTCCAGGCACATGAAAGATTGCTAGCTTGGTTAACAGATTGGTTAGTTCCAAGGTGCAAACGCAGGGGGTTAGGAGAGAAAAAGTACAAGGAGAAGGTAAAGTCCACATGTGCCCGCGCAGCAGTTGTTGTTCCAAGATGTTTATGGCTCCGCCTTGAGCTGAGTTTGGCAACAGGGTTATCAAGTTAATAGCAGCTCTGAGAACTGAAGCACAAGATGTGCAAGGCCACATGCCCTACTTCCTCAATAGCCTCCTGACTCCATGAAGTGACTCTCTTGGCATTGCTTATTCCAGCTACTTTTTTCTCTCAATCATTAGTTCATCTGCATCAAGTCTCAAATGTCCATTAAACCTAGTTTCAACCTGTTTAAAATAAGAATACTTCCTATTCTGCTTACTACAGTCATAAGAATTAAGAGAGAGAATGCATATCTAGGGCTATACAACTATAAGCTTGTATTATGTTAATCCTCAAATTTGGGGGGAAAGTTTCAGAGATAAGACAAAATACCTTTATCAGTAGTCATTCAACCATTCAAATATTTAGTATCTTTAAAAATACAATTGTAAGTGTTAGGGTTTGGCCAGTGATGCAGGCTGTGAAAGAATTCACAACTAAAAGAAGAGATGCAGAGAGGAAGTTCATTTTATTTTCCATGAAGGGCCAAGTATTCAGGGCAGGAAACAGATCAATCAATACAGGGCGGGAACAAAAAGCAGCTTCCATCTTTAAAGCGTAAAACAGCCCAAGTGCCCATCAGTAGCTGAATAGATAGAAAAAGCTGTGGTACATTTACACCATGGAGTGCTATGCAGCAGTAAAAAAGAAGGATCTCTTACCCTTTGAGACAGCATGGAGGGACCTGGAGAGTATTATGCTAAGCAAAATAAGCCAGTCAGAGAAAGACAAGTGTCACATGATCTCACTATATATGTGGAATGTAATGAACAAAATACACTGATAAACAAAATAGATCCAGAGACACAGAAGCTTGGAACAGACTATTGAATCTCAGAATGCGGTGGAGGCAGGGGAGGGGGGTAGAAAGAGAACAACCAAAGAACTTGTATGCATATGTGCACAACCCATGGACAAAAAAAAAATTTAAAAAGAGTATTGGCTGCTGTAGATAGGTGACAAGTAAGGGAGGTGTATTTGGGGCTGAAGTTGAGCCGATACCAGAAGGTTGCCTTAAAAAAATTATAGTTTGTTTGCTTTCCAGGAGATAGTCTGGCAAGTGTCTTAGGGTGGTGTCTTATCAGTATTTTTCCCAAGTCTGTAAAATATGCTTAGAGAAAAAGTTATGAAGAGTTAAAAAGAGGCTTGTTTGAAGGGGAGGGGAGAAGGGAACTTTCTCTTAACTAGAGACTCCTTGCTGTGAATTATCCCTGAGTTCTGAAAACAGCAGGGAGGAGGGGGAATGCAAAAATGTAGCCTTAAGAGTAGCTTATTTTATCTTGATTTTGAGTAGAGGGGCTCTTTGATCAGAGGAGTTAACAATCTAAGGGTTTAATTACCAGGTGCTTCTCATAAATGGTGTAAGGCCGTAGCAAAGGGGAACAAAAGGTCTTTTTCCTATCTTTACAGTACGAATTTTAAGGAATGCAAAGATAAATGAGACAAGGTATAAGGCACTTACCTTTCTTGCTATCTAGAGGAGGATATGATGTGAAAGCAAATAATTATTTTCCAAAATGAGATTAAAATTATATGTGAATATAAAAGAAATAAGTATGAGGAACAAGTATTTTTTTTTTTAAATCCTCAACTGAGGATATTTTTTTCCATTGATTTTTTTTTACAGAGGAAGATAGGGGGGAGAGAGAGAGAGAGAGAGAGAGAGGGAGGGAGAGAGGGAGAGAGAGGGAGATGAGAGACCAGGGCTAGGAATCAAGCCTGCAAACTGAGGTATGTACCCTTGCCTGCCCCCTTTGGTGCAGGGACTGACAGTCTAACCACTGAGCAAATGGGCCAGGGTGAAAAAAAAAGTCTATAGAATGATAGAATTTTGACATGTTTTTACTTCTGTTTTTTTTGTGTGTGGTTTTTTTTTTAAGGTGAATTTGCTACACAGACATGTCTCCAAGGAAAGTTTGGAGAAGAAATAGGAAGCGATCAGTTTGGAGGCTGCATTATGTTTCATGCTCCTGTGCCTGGTGCTAACATGGTAACTGGAAGAATTGAATATGTAGAGGTAAGAGGCATTGTTATTAAATCACAAGGTTTGCCTGAGGTTATTCATACAACAAATGTGTACTAAGTTCATGCTGTTTGTCAGGTGCTAGTTATAATCAAGCAGAGGAGGCCATGAACAAGATACTCAGCCTTTCTAACTTTCAATTTTGACTGTAAAATGAAGTTAATGATAAGTGGCTATTTCATAGGATTGTGATAAGACGTGTTGTACAATATCAAGCACATGGTCAGCATTCAAGAAGTAGGAAGGAGAAAAGAAGTCTTTTAAGAGGTCTTATTTTGCTAAACACAAAGGTTTTATAATAGCCTGAGGTGAAAAGCAGAACAGTTGAAGACAGCTTTTGTTCACTCATTAATTCACTGGTATCCAGTATGAGCTGTTATATAATGAAGAAAACAAGGTGGGTTGGGGGCCAAATATTTTCTAATGGCAAACATGAATAACATGGGAGATACTAATGTTTCAATAATAATTAATATGAAGTTGGAAATTGTTTTTAAAGAATAAAATATGAGCTAGATAAACTCTGTGCTTATGTCGACCACTAAATAGTCGTGTTT
This sequence comes from Murina feae, assembly GCA_004026665.1. NCBI lineage: Eukaryota > Metazoa > Chordata > Mammalia > Chiroptera > Vespertilionidae > Murina > Murina feae. The sequence continues at coordinate 42,759 of PVJC01006070.1, read as the reverse complement.
TCTGGGCTTGACAGGTGTTCCATGCCGGCCAGGCTTTTCGGTTGGGGAGATACCCAATACATTGGCACCTGCTGGGAGATTTACAGTTTAAATCTTATGTCAGAGGCTGTGCAATTCACCAGACATACAACAGAGCTGTTACTATCCATAACACTCATCACCTTCTGGTTGAGAGGAATATCATATATGATATCAAAGGAGGAGCATTTTTTATAGAAGACGGTATTGAACATGGCAATATCCTGCAGTATAACTTGGCAGTATTTGTACAGCAAAGTACTAGTCTTCTGAATGATGATGTGACCCCAGCTGCATTTTGGGTAACCAACCCAAACAACACCATTCGGCACAATGCAGCGGCTGGGGGCACTCACTTTGGCTTCTGGTACCGAATGAATGACCACCCTGATGGGCCGTCCTATGATCGAAACATCTGCCAAAAAAGAATTCCTCTTGGCGAATTCTTTAACAACACTGTTCATTCTCAAGGTTGGTTTGGAATATGGATATTTGAAGAATATTTCCCCATGCAAACAGGATCTTGTACTTCTACAGTGCCCGTGCCTGCAATATTTAATTCACTTACCACTTGGAATTGTCAAAAAGGAGCTGAGTGGGTCAATGGAGGGGCCCTCCAGTTCCATAACTTTGTGATGGTAAATAATTATGAGTCTGGAATCGAGACCAAGAGGATCCTGGCTGCCTATATTGGAGGATGGGGTGAAACCAATGGAGCGGTGATTAAAAATGCCAAAATAGTTGGTCATCTTGATGAACTGGGAATGGGGTCTGCATTTTGTACAACGAGAGGCCTGGTTCTCCCATTTAGTGAAGGCTTGACTGTGTCTTCCGTGCACTTCATGAACTTTGACCGCCCCGGCTGTGTAGCTTTGGGAGTGACATCCATCACCGGGGTTTGTAATGAGAGATGTGGAGGTTGGAGTGCAAAATTTGTCGACATCCAGTATTTTCACACACCCAACAAGGCTGGCTTTCGATGGGAACATGAAGTGGTACTGATTGATGTCGATGGCTCACTCACAGGTAATGTTATAATTTCTGATAAAATACATTGGAAAAGCATTTGTTTGTTAACGCAGAATTGAATTTCCAAAGCGGACTCAGCTGAACCAGAGATTTTACCCAGTAACGAACTATGAGACATTCCATTCTGGAAGTGCCCTAAACTATGAGATGTAGCCTCTAAATAATATCTTTTTCCCCCCTACATTTGCACCTTGGTTTTGAATTAGCAGCAAATTTTGGACAATATTCATGGAAACATTGACCATAAAACGAAGCCACGTTGCCATTTTATAATGCCTCCATTTTGTACTCAGTTAATTACACAGATAAGGAACTACTTATATGACTTCTGAAATTCTCCAATCCATCATGGCCCATAAATACATAAATTCCAGATTTATTTATATGAGTAATGTAGACAGACTGGACATATCCTGCTCAGAGTAAGTTACAGGCCTGATATTAATCTTTTTCTTCCTAGTTTAAATGATTAATTTGGAATTAGTTGAAGAACTACGTTAACGCCCTGACCAGTTTGGCTCAGTGGATAGAGCATCGGCCTGAGGACTCAAGGGTCCCAGGTTTGATTCCAGTCAAGGGCATGTACCTTGGTTGCGGGCACATCCCCAGTAGGGAGTGTGCAGGAGGCAGCTGATCAATGTTTCTCTCTCATTGATGTTTCTAACTCTCTATCCCTCTCCCATCCTTTCTGTAAAATTCAATAAAATATATTTTTTAAAAAGAACTATGTTAACTAAGAACATTTTTTTTTACCATTTCAAGTTCAGCATATGTCACATTTTAAAAATATTTTTAATTTCTAGAATTTAGTGTCTTTATAAAGTTTTAATGCTAAAGATTTGTCTAAATAAGATAGCAAGGGTGTGTGTGAGAGATTCTGCCTAATACTTTAGAAGAAAGAGAAAATTGATAAGTAAAACTACAAATATTAATAGTTTACTTTTGAAAGACTTTGAAAGATGGAAGAAGATTCATCTTAATATTCAAACAGACTGAGTTCTCAATTATATTTATTGACTTCTGTCTCCTGTTCTAATGGTGGCTTTGAGAGAGAAAACATTTAGACGGTCCTAATATAAAGCTTTGTGTAACCTTTATTAGTTTGTTTAATTCAGCTTAGATTTTTAATGTTAGTTAGCAGTCCATTGGTTAAGCATGCAGGCTCTATGGCAGATTGCTGAATTTGAATCTTGGCCAAGTTACTTATCCCACTTCCTATCCCCTACCGTCTCAGATCCCACATTCATAATTAACTACCTGACCAGTGTCCACTGCAAAGCCTCTGGATGAAGTCTCTTTGTCCCATGTTAAAAAAAATGGTTGATAAGACCGTTAGATGTTATTAGCAGTACAATGGATCACAGTACCTTTACGTTGTAGACCATTTGGTTTTTCAGTTTCATAACAGGAAGTAGGAGACATGCTGATTGTGTTCATTTCCTAGGTCACAAAGGACACACTGTCATTCCACACAGCTCACTGCTGGACCCTTCTCACTGCACTCAGGAAGCCGAGTGGAGTGTAGGGTTCCCTGGGTCTGTCTGTGATGCCTCAGTCAGCTTCCATCGTTTAGCGTTCAACAAGCCTTCTCCAGTATCTCTGCTTGAAAAGGATGTGGTTCTCTCAGACTCTTTTGGTAAGTGGAACAGAATAGTTTCAACCACCCTGGCCAGTGTGGCTCGGATGGTTTGGCGGCATACCCTGCACAGGAAGGTTGCTGGTTTGATTCCCAGTCAGGGCTCATGTCCGGGCTGTGTGCTCCATCCCCAGAAGAGGATATGCAGGAGGCAGCTGATGGATGTTTCTCTCCCTCTCCCTCTCTCCCTCTGAAAAAAAAATCAATAAAAATAAAATAGTTTTTTAAAGAAATAGTTTAAACCACTAATTGAAATCTTTTTCTCAGTGTTCATCAGCATCTTCTTCAGGTGTCGCTCACTGTTTAGAATGTTGGGAAAAGCATATTTGTATGTCAGAAGCTAGACAGGAAACAAATACACTCCAAACAGGCATGTGAGGAGTATCAAATAAATGCATGAACCAGCATGATGATCTGCTGATTAAGGAAGCTCCATCCAGTATTATGACACTAAGCAGGAAAGCTGATGTAGCCCTTGGAGCAAGACAGTATATAAATATTCCATTGTTCCTACCTCTGAAGGCAAATGCTTTTTATTATCTTTGCTGATTGAAATAAGATGGGGGAGTATTTGCTTGATAGGGAGCTGCACACCATGTGGTAGAGACTGTTCATCTACTGATTTATTTCAGGAAAGTTGCTGTACCTGAAACACTGCATGTGCTTGACATCATTACCATGACTAGATTGTATTAATTTCTGTCATTATCAATCCATCTGGCATATGCACCAGCCAAACAAGCAAGTTATTCTCATTATACCTGACCTTGCCTACTCTGACTGGCTAAGATCCATATATATCTCTCTTTATCTTTCCATCCATTCATTGGCCCATCATCTGTCTAGGAGTTATTAAACTATCTACCTACAATTTCTCTACTCTCAGATACATTGTTTTGATGAACTGCAGATTGTGGAAAATAGGAAATGCATTGATGAATCAAAGATTTGCTAAACAGTTATCAAATACAGTTTTCTGCATTTTCTGCATAAATTTAAATGATGTAGCTTCTTGGTGATGCTACATAAAATTGTAATCATCAAGATCTAATCTAAACATATAACAAGGAAACTACCCACAGTTCCTAAGAGTTGTTGAGTCTTGGCTCTGAACTGATAGTAATCCTCAAACGCCCTGAATGCCACCATGCTAACATGGTCTACCAGCTTATGCAGATCAGGTGACAGGTTGCATCTTCGCTGAGTCTCACAATGCATCCAGTGGGGCCAGTGGCCCATCTTACGGTTATCTCTCCAGTTCCAGAATGTATCGTGGGAATAGATATAGAACTTTGTTTGAAGGGCAGAAGTGGTAATTCTTGCAATAAAAATTTCAATAAGACTATCTGATAAAATGGAGTAGAATAACAAAATTCCAAGATGTCCTGTTGGATTTGACACAGCTAATTTTAGTAGCTATAATGTGACTGGTATAATCATGCTATATATTTTCAAAATCCATTTGTCATATATTGAGATGCATGATTTTAGTTTCAAATTGCAAGTTTTTCTACCTTGTAAATATTATTAAATGCAGAAAGGCTGGTAGTGATTTTAGGTAACATTATGAAAGTATTTGCAATATATTGAAGAAAATGGTTAATGTTGACGCTATCAGGAGAAATAAATATACTTGGATTCTGTCAATAAAATCTCCTGTTCTCTCTTAAATCAATCAATCAATCAATAAAAACTTCAACAAGTTTACTAGATCAGTGGGAAATAAGGTTTGGCATAACTTTACATATGTTTTAATATATCCTCATCAAAGCATCTCATACACGATGATGAATCTTTAAATATGCATATGAAGTTAGAATAGATGGTTAATAAATTTGAAATACTTATTCTTTATGATACTATTTTTTTAAAATATCAACTTCAAAAAATTTATATTATAGTCTAAAATGCTTAAAATCAATATAATGAAAAAGATTGTAGCTGAGAAAATTAAGATAAATACAAATATCTTCAAAAATGAAAGTAAGTTTTGTCCAGCTAGCATTGCTCAGTGGTTGAGAATCAACCTGTGAACCAAGAGGTCCCAGGTTCAATTCCTAGTCAGGTCACATACCAGGTTTTGGGCTGGATCCCCAGTAGGGGGGCGTGCAGGAAGCAGCTGATCAATGTTTCTATCGCTCTATCCTTCTTCTTCCTCTTTTTCTAAAATCAATAAAAAAAATTTTTTTTAAGAGTTTTAAGTCAAGCTTTTCACTCACACTTGCTATGCAGACTTTGATTAACTCAACAAATATAAGAGAATCTAATAAAGAATCAGAACTTATGTTTGCATACATTGCAAATCAATTATTCTGAGAATTAAGTTCTTAAAAGAGTAGAAATGGGATTATATTTTAGATCAATGATATTTAAAGAATTGAATTACTATACTTTAGCATTTCTATCATAGTGGTCATCATCATTATGTTTCAATTTTTTTCTTTCCCTAAGGAATAAAGACTTTATCTCAGTTCAAAAGTCCAAGTGAGAAACATTTTATGTTTCAGTTAAACATTGACATTTGGAATATCGTGAAATGCTATTTTGGCCTCTTGAGACTTCCATAGATAGACAGATATTTCACATTTGCATTTGTTCATAAAAGGAGGGATTTTCTAGAGGTAAAGATTGCTATATGTTCTATGTTCTCCTTCAGGCACAAGCATCGTCCCCTTTCGGAAGAAAAGACTGACTCATATGTCTGGATGGATGGCTCTGATTCCAAATGCAAAGCACATTAACTGGTACTTTAAAGGTGTGGATCACATAACCAACATATCATACACATCGACATTCTATGGATTTAAGGTAAATAGCTATAACATCCGTCTTCTAACAATTAAGATTGAACGTTACTCAGCCACAGGGGACATCCTCACCCTCACTCTGCTTGTTTGGGCCAGAATGCTCTTGTCTCACATGGTGGCCTGTTAAAGTCCTGTACCCTCTCCATGACCCACCCTAAATCTAAGACAAGTTAAAAAAAAAAAAGGATTCTTATTTAAGAATCAGAAGTAAGCAATCTTCTTGCCATGTTCCCAAGGTACTGGTGCCCTGTTACTATTACTATGATAATAACTAACACTTATTGAGTGCTTATGATGTTTCAGATGCCAGTCAAGGGCTTTGTTATTAGTATTATGAAGTATATCGAACACAGAAAATTCTAAAAAATACTCCAAGTCCTGTTGTGTCCATCACCCACCTCTATCTGCATTGAATTTACCCTGAATATTTACGTTTCATTTTTAAAATAAATAAACATTTTAGGTGAAGTAGAAGTTCCCTGTATGGCTTATGGCTTACCCTGATCTCACTCCTTACTCTGCACCTCTAATGGTAACCATTATCCTGAACTGAGTGTCTTCATTTTCTTCATTCATATTCTTATACTACATATGTGCAGCCAAGAAAAAAAAAGAATCCTAGAATTGTTGCATTGTTTTAAATGTTTACAAACATTATAGAAATAACATGTGTTTCTAAATACATACATATACATGTGTATGTTGAGATTTATATATATATGATATGTGTGTGTGTGTGTGTGTGTGTGTGTATATATATATATAATATATATATATAGAGAGAGAGGCTTTTATTGCTTTAGTGACAGTGTAAGCATTATTGCTGTAGACATATAAAATGTTAATAAGCAAAATATAAATGCAAGATAAAAAGAAACTACAACCAAAACTTGTCCTAATATATGGGCTAATTCTGTTATTTTAATTAATGTATATTAGGGAGGGAATTAACACATAAAACAAGTCACTTTTTTGTAAACTTTTATAGGAAGAAGACTATGTCATCATATCTCATAACTTCACTCAAAATCCTGATATGTTTAATGTTATTGATATGAGGAATGGCTCCTCAAATCCCTTGAGCTGGAATACCAGCAAGAATGGAGACTGGCACCTTGAAGCAAACACCAGTACTCTGTACTACTTGGGTATGTAGTCATTAGCCAGAAGTGGTTATTTTGTCTAAGGCTTTGTCTAAAGGAGGAGAAAACTGCTTAGTGAGCAAATGTGTTACACAGTTATATAACAGGATTCAAGAAATGTTTGATGAATGAAAGGACTGAAGGTAAAATTTATGCTGGGAAAGCCTTGAGTTGAATTAAAAACTTACATTTTATGTTTGGAGATGACACAAACATTTTTCATTTAAATGTGGCCCCAAAATTTATTTCCCAAAATTAGGGGAAATAAGTACAATGGAAGTTGTCATCATGTATTTTGTTTTCATTTTTATTATTTAATTATTTTTTTAAATGAAAGTATCTTATCTAATAAAAAAGTAATATTGAAATTGACCGTTTCTCTGGGATGCCTAAGCCACTCCCACCAGCCAATCAGATTGACTGTATGCAAATTAACCCAGCCAAGATGGAGTCTGGCAGTCACAGAGCTAGAGTAAACAAGAGACTTCCGTTGCACCAGGAGTAAACTGTCTGCCTAAGCTGGCTGGGCCTCTCTCTGCTCACAGCAACATAGTTGCAATTATAGAAGCCATGGAGCTGAACCAAACAAGAGGCTTCCATTGCACCAGCGATGGAGGAAACTGCCTGCCTCGGCCGGCTGGGCCTCTACTAGGGCAACATTCTTTCAATTATAGAAGCCACAGAGCTGAAGCAGACAGGAGGCTTCCGTTGTACCAGCGATGGAGGAAACTGTTTGCCTAGGCTGGCTGGGCCTCTACTAAGGCAACATAGTTGCAATTATAGAAGCCACGGAGCTGAAACAAACAGAAGGCTTCATTACCTGCCTAGGCCTCAGCTTCAAGCAACAGTTTAACTTATAGAAGATAAATAAACCCCAGAAACCTGCTTCCAGCCAGCCTTGCTGGGACATTGGGTCAATGGGAGCTGTGGGCAGCCTGAAAGCCTGAAAATGCCCCTCAACCCGTCACCCAGGCTGCCCAGGCACCCCAGTAGGAACCCAAACCCTGAAGGGACTGTGGGCAGCCTGAAAACAGCCCTCAGACCCTCACCCAGGCTTGCCACACCCCAATGGGGGGAGGGTCCACACTGGGGGGCTTGGCCAGCCTGCAAACAACCATCAGCCCCTCACCCAGGCTGGCCAGGCACGCAAGCAGGTGGACATCCCCTGAGGTGTCCCAGACTGTGAGAGGGCACAGACCGGGCTAAGAGACACCCCAAGTGCACAAATTTTTGTGCACCAGGCCCCTAGTTTTAAAATAATTTTAAATTGTAAAATATTCATTTTTTTCAAGGTATTTTGATTACGTGCTTCTCAGCAAAATGTGGTATTATTGTCAGAATTTTCCCATATATACCCATATTCCATTCATTTGAATTATACCAAGTTACTATCTAAAGAATATTTTCAAATAGCTACGATTTTGCTTACATTAGAGTATTTGGTCATCATGTTAATTTAAACTGCTTTACTTCACTTTTAGTGTCAGGGAGAAATGACCTTCCTCAAAGCCAGCCCGTGTCTGTGAACCTGGATCCTGATGTGAAAGATGTTATTATTAATTTCCAAGCTTACTGCTGCGTTCTCCAGGATTGCTTTCCTGTACATCCGCCATCAAGAAATCCAATTCCCAGGAAGAGACCAGCCACATATAAGTATATCGGCCTTCTATTGGTTACTACCTTCGGTGGCACTTAACAGGAACCTTTTCATAGGTCACTCCTGGGTCCCCTCCCTGCACAGTGCCTTGTGGGACACAGAGCAGTTTCACACTCATTGCTTCGCTTGAGCCTGACACTGACCCTGATGAGAAAATGGGAAAACCATACAGAAATGATGTGGTAATCTCAGACTGGAGGAATGTGAGATCTGAATTACTAGACCAATTCCCCTATTATATAGGTGAAGTCCAATGACCTTAAGTGAATTACCTAAGATTACAGAACTCTTTGGTGACACATCTTGAGCAGCAAAATTCGTGTATCACAATAAGGAGTTAGTGGGAGAAAAAGTAATTCAGATTGTGGTGGAAAGGAAGTTTTCTTCAATGGAGAAAAAAATTATATAGGCAGTTATGTGTGTTGGGTATCTCACTAATTTCACATATTAGCTTGACTACTTAGTGAAGTTATAAACTATTTAATTTGCATTCTGGCATCCTCAAATCATCTAGTATAGTGCTATACCCTCAGGAGATGGTCATTAGATAATAGAGAGATAATATTTAATGGACTATTTTTCTTTGTTTTCAGCTTATGGTCTAATGATTCTTTTTGGCAATCATCTCGGGAAAATAATTACACCATACCTCACCCAGGAGCAAATGTGGTTATCCCTGAAGGTAAATACAGAAAGAAGTAAAATGCTTGTGTTTATGCAACTTTGGGATAGATGCCACACAATAGTTAGCACTCCTCTTATAAAGCACACCTCGGGAAATAGCAAATGTGGCGATGGATTCTGTTATCATGTCCTGGATAACAGATGCCTCCTGGGTTTCATGTGAACTTAAACCTGAGTATTAAGAATATAGATTTTCTGAGGAGACAAAAAGCAGTCATTGTATGGGGAAAGGGTTGCACACTTCAAAACCAAGCCTCGCTGAGAAGGTTGCCAACATTTTATCTATAGGCTATAATCTTCGGATTATATTTCTTACATTAAAGTCTTGTTTTATAGGAACATGGGTTGTAGCAGACACAGATATTCCACCACTGGAAAGGCTCATTATTTGGGGGGTTCTGGAACTGGAAGATAAACATAATGTGGAAGCTGCAGAGTCTTCTTACAGAAAAGTCGTTTTGAATGCAACTTACATATCACTGCAGGTAAGAGTAAAGGTCTCATAATTTATTAACCAAATTATAAAATGTTGGAGGTTTACTGAAAAATTATAAGGAAGCATTTTCAATTGATAAAAAAAGAAAACAACGCCAAAAAACCCCAGCTGGCTCTTGCCCTTGAAGTCTAGTATATTTCTGCTCTTCTTTATACTGTGGACTAAGCATTCCTTACGGAGTGATTATCATGCTACTTTTAGTGTAAGGTTTGCTCATTTCCAGTCCGACAGAGGATAGTTGTGTTATTTTAAGGTACAGCTAAATTCACAGCTTGATCCAACTAACAGAGGATTCCCATGAGCCCTTGGAAAAATTAAAAGATTTTAAGCCTTTTCAAAGAATTTATGTGCATATATGCATAACCTATCAACACAGACAATAAGGTAGTGAAGGACTGAGGCGGGGGAAGTGCAAGGTGGAGGGGATTAATGGGGGAAAATAGGGGACATCTGTAATACTCTCAACAATAAAGATACGTTTTTAAAAATAAAGAAAACAAACAGTATTTCCTAAAATGACTGAATGAGTATAGGTGGAATTACGAAAACAGAATCAGGTTAATAAAAATATTTCAGTAGTTTAGAACAATTACTTCATTCTCAGAAACCTCTGATGATCTTGATCATGTAACCATTTAATCCAAGGGTGGGAATGTCTGGCCCTAGCCCATACAAGGCCCATGAAATTATTTGGTCTGGTCCTGCCAAGGCATTAGGGGTGAGTTAATTAAATGTTTGACCAAATATAACAGGCTACTTTTTAAGTTAATAATTTTGTATGGCTCACAAAAAATGTTATAAATATCCAAGTGGCCCTTGGCAGAAAAAAAGGCTCCCCACCTCTAGAATCAGTCTAATTGTTCTATCAGTCTTTTATTATTATTATTATTATTATTATTATTATTATTATTATTATATATTTTAAAATATATTTTTACTAGGGGCCCAGTGCACAAAAATTTGTGCACTTGGGGCGGGGGTGGGGCCCTCAGCCCAGACTGTGCCTTCTTGCAGTCTGGGACCCCTCAGGGGGATGTCCACCTGCTGGCATGCCTGGCCAGCCTGGGTGAGGGGCTGATGGCTGTTTGCAGGCTGGCCAAGTCCCCCAGGGTGGACCCTCACCCCATTGGGGTGTGGCAGGCCCGGGTGAGGGCCTGAGGGCCGTTTTCAGGCTGCCCACAGCTCCCATTGACCCAGTGTCCCAACTAGGCTGTCTGGAAGCAGGTTTCTGGGGTTTATTTATCTTCTATAATTGAAACTTTGTTGCCTTGGTCCCCCGCTGGAAGCCTGGGTTCTCCCTGGCAACCCAAGGTCCCAGTCCAGCAGGTAACTGGGGTTTGTTTATCTTCTATAATTGAAACTTTGTAGCCTTCAGTAGAGCTCAGGGCCCACAGGGCCCTGGCTTCCTCCATTGCCCGGGGCAACTCCAGCTCTGTGGCTGCCGCCATCTTAGTTGAGTTAATTTGCATATTTGCTCCTGATTGGTTGATGGGTGTGGCTTGTGGGTATAGTAGAATGAGGGTGAATTTGTGTATTACTCTTTTATTAGATTAGATTGATTTTAGAGAAGAAGGGAGAGGGAGAGAGAGATAGGAACTTCAATGATAATAAAGAATCATTGATCAGCTGCCTCCTGCATGCCCCATTCTGGGGATCGAGCTTGCAACCTGTGCATGTGCCCTGACCAAGAATCAAACCATGGCCTCCTGTTTCTTAGGTCAATGCTCAAACACTGAGCCATGCCAGCCAGGCAGTCTTTTATTATTGTTCATTTAAAAGAATGGCCTAACCAAAAAGCTATTATCACCATCTATAATAATAAAAATGTAATATGCTAACTAGGCTGGCTGGCCAAATGATCTTCCCAACGTCCTTCCAGAAGGACGACATTGGAACGAAGCTAGGGCTGCGAGGACCGAGGCAGCCACCACCAGTCTGCGAAGACCGAGCCCTTTGCACGAATTTTGTGCATCAGGCCTCTAGTTAAAAAATAAAAGTGTATAGTAGATTTTCTTTGGTAAAACTAAGCTTTTAATATTTTAAAGGTGTGATATTTTAGTTACATGTGTGAGCTTTGAGGCAAATTAAAGCTGTGATTGAATCCTTGCCTCACTGGGTAATAGTTGGGTAACCTTTGGAAGGTTTTTCGACTACTTTTAGCATCAGTTTTCTTACCTATAAAATGTGAATAATATCAATTCATGGGTTAGTGTAAAGGTTAAGTGGTACAATATAGGTAAAGCCTTACACTTTATGCCTGACATAGAATCAGCAAGCATTAGTAATAGCTTTTATTACTAACAATGATGGCTCATAAATGGCACAGCTTGGATGTAAGTAGAGTAATGTATTATATATAGGCCATATTATTTTACAACCCAGTGTGATCTGTTCAAACAGCAGTAATTTAGGTCTTAAAAGGTCCCAGTTTTAGGTCCAGCTCTGAAAGTAAATAGATATTGAACTTGACCTTGGAAAATTAAATTGCCTATCCCATAGTGAGTAGATTAAGTTGAGGTCACTTCCAGTTATAATACTGTTCTTTAGATAACAGAATTTATTCATTGTCACTAGACAAGGCTTCCAGTCTTCCCAATTCCTTTCTTATGGGGGAAATTTTTTCTGCTCAATTTTTAAGTATTGACAATTTTCTGCTTCACTGCAGGGAGGTAGATTAATTGGTGGCTGGGAAGATAACCCTTTTAAAGGAGAATTACAGATAGTTCTCAGAGGAAATCATTCTACTCCAGAGTGGGCTTTTCCAGAAGGACCAAATCAAGGATCAAAGGTCTTAGGTATGTGTTTCCAGACATGAAAAGTATCATGCATATCAGTTTTAAGAATGTACTTTAAAATATTATTATTAGTTCATGATTTTATGGTTCAGAAGTTTTTACAAATATTTATTTATAGTAAAGGATTATAAAAGTGGCAGAAATGTTTAGAAATTAAGTTATGTTACATTAAATTAGATATAGATGTGTATATTTTAAACCAAATTATAATTCATTATAAAACTAACATTAACAAATCTCCCCATATACCCATTATACATCTCCAATCTGGCTTTCTTCATAATCTTTCTTTTCTATAAGTAATTCTTTTCATATTTCAGTGCTTTTTTTTCCTAAATGTTATGGATGTCTTTCTAGATCAATACTTGCAGATAACACCCTTTCCTTTTATAGCATATTACACCATGGAATTAGTATATTACAGTTTATCCCATCCTTCTATTGAAATACAATTTAATTAATTCTAGTTTCCTCCTATTTTCAAATATTGTTGAACTAAGCATCTTCATTCATATATTCTTGTGTACTGACCTTAATGTCTATTCACTTCTATTCCTAGAAGTGAATCAAAGTGTCAAAGCCCTGAGCAGATGACCCTAATTGGTTTTACTCATTCTAAAATGTTCAGTCGCAACCTGACTGGTTTGGCTCAGTGGCTAGAGCGTCGGCCTGTGGACTGAAGGATCCCAGGTTCGATTCCGGTCAAGGGCATGTATCTTGGCTGCGGGCACATCCCCAGTGGGGGGTGTGCAGGAAGCAGGTGATCGATGTTTCTCATTGATGTTTCTAACTCTCTATCCCTCTCCCTTCCTCTCTGTAAAAAATCAATAAAATATATTTAAGAAAATAAAAATAAAATGTTCAGTCGCTTATTAGAATATATCAGGAACAGTTTCAGTCCTGTGTGGTGATAAGTAGCAGTATGCTTTTCTCCTGCAGGGGTATTTGGTGAGCTGGACCTTCATGGACTTCCACATTCGATATATAAAACTAAACTCTCAGAAACCGCAGAGGCAGGTTCCAAAGTCCTGTCTCTGATGGATGCTGTGGATTGGCAGGTAGAGGAAACACTATGTGGTGGAAAGTGAACACACTCAATGGGTCAACGTAAAAAAAAAAGGTTTCTTCTTTATTCTCATGGACATTTATTTCTCATGTGGTTAACCAGTTGAGAAATGTGTATTTTGCAATTAGCTTGCACTCAAAATGCTGACCTGATAGCAGGCATTTAAAAATTGTGGTGTCAAAGGTCCTTCAGAACATAAAAAAGAACAACACGTATATATTAGTTATGAAAAAGAAATGTGAAAATTTTGAGGTAAAAATATTTGTTTACTACAAATTCTTGCAAAACAGAAAGAAGAAATTGTTTTAAATACATTTTATTGTTATCTTAGTTCTCTCTTTACTTCTAATTTGTTTATTTTACATGTTAACCATTGGAAAAGAAAGCAAATCCTGATGCCCAATGATATTCAAATAATGCCTGTGTTAAATGCGATTTTGGTAAACTAAGTGGCGGCAATTCCATCTCCACTATACCAATAAGTGTGCAGAGGCCATCGACTCGCGTGTTTTACAAATACTCTTTTTAATGCTGAAAGGTCAGGGAAATGGATTGATTCCTTTTCTGAGCTCTCAGATCTCAGCCAGTTCCCTTCTACTGAGTCACAGAACCAAGACAGGCATCGTCTGAGTAAATCAAAACAAATCATCAAATGGGTTGGCTCTCTTAATGTAGTTTAAAATTGGTAAATAGAAAGAAGATTTATTGGGAGGTAAGTCATCGATGATAGTTGAGCTGTGATTACTTTTTGGATGGTACTTAAATGATTTCAATATCCCTATTTTCTAATTAAATTTTTATTGTTTACCCAATTAATATGTTTTACATACTAATTATCCAATTAATATCTAACCAAGTGTCAGACATTTTCTGGACAAAGGATTCTGTGGTGAAAAAATTGGTCAATCTATAGTGGACATTACGTTGTGGTGGGAGAAGCAGACACATTTATGGGTTAATTTCAGACTCTGATTCACATGATGAAGGAAATAAAACAGGTATTGTGAGACAGATTACTTTAGTATAGAGGGTGGCAGATAACATTAAATAAGGTGGCCAGAGAAAGTGTCTGTCAAGGGTAAGATAGTGTTCAAGACATGCTACTCAAAAATACTAAATTCAAGACATGCTATCCCAAAACCTTAAATATTTTAAGATGAAGGAATTTGAGAGACAGCCTGTGCTGGAAGGACTTTCTACTTTCCCCTAAAACAGATCATAAACCTTCATGTGTGAGGTGCCCTCCCTGTATGCAGAGGAAAAGACCATCCTTATCTCTGAAGACAAAGGGACACAAAGAAGAATAGGAATGAACCTTGCTAGTTCTTCCAGTTTATCACACTGTACTCATACCCTGTCATATTTTCCCACTGCTCTCCCTCATCATGAAACCTAGCATAGAAACACACAGGGATAACAGTTTCTTCAGATCTTCACTTCCTTATGAAGGCTCCTGTGCCCCATAAAACTTATCTAATCTAATAAAAGAGTAATATACAAATTGACCCTGAATCCATTACACCTAAGCCACGCCCACCAGCCAAGCCATGCCCACCAGCCAATCAGAGTGGCTGTATGCAAATTAACCCAGCCAAGATGGCAGCTGGCAGCCACAGAGCTAGAGTAAACAGGAGGCTTCCATTGCACCAGCAATGGAGGAAACTGCCTGCTTAGGCCACTCAAGGCAACAAAGTTTCAATTATAGAAGCCACAGAGCTGAAGCAAACAGGAGGCTTCCATTGCCTGCCTAGGCCTTCACTCAAGGCAACAAAGTTTCAATTATAGAAGATAAATAAACCCCAGAAACCTGATTCCAGCCAGCCTCGCTGGGACATTGGGTCAATGGGAGCTGTGGGCAGCCTGAAAACCACCCTCATCCCCTCACCCAGGGGGTGAGGGTTCCCACTGGGGGATTTGGCCAGCCTACAAACAGCCATCAGCCCCTCACCCAGGCTGGCCAAGCTTGCCAGCAATTGGACATCCCCCAAGGGGTCCCAGACTGCGAGAGGGCACAGGCAAGGCTGAGGGACCCCCCGAGTGCACAAATTTTTGTGCACCGGGCCCCTAGTCCTATATAATAAAAGGGTAATATGCAAATTGACCCTAACAGTAGAACCACTGGGAATGACTGGTCACTATGACACACACTGACCACTAGGGGGAAGATGCTCAATGTAGGAACTGCCCCCTGGTGGTCAGTGCGCTCCCACAGGGGGAGCTCTGCTCAGCCACAAGTCAGGCTGCCAGCTGCCAGCACAGCAGTGGTGGTGGGAGCCTCTCCCACCTCCTCAGCAGAGCTAAGGATGTCCGACTGCAGCTTAGGTCTGCTCCCCGCTGTCAAGTGGACATCCCCAAAACAGCCCCTGGGCTGCCAAAGGGATGTCTGGCTGCCAGCTTAGGCCCAATTGCCCAGGGAGCAGGCCTAAGCCAGCAGGTGGAGATCTCCTGAGGGATCCCAGATTGCTAGAGGGCACAGGCCATGCTGAGGGACATCCCCAAGTGCACAAATTTTTGTGCACCAGGCCTCTAGTGTTAAATAAATTTAAATGATTGTCTTTTGTTAATCTGTCTTTTGCTATAGGAGTCCCAGCCAAGAACTTAGAAGGGTAGAGGAAAATATTATTTTTTCTCCCCTACAGGTACATTTGAGCAGAGATTTGGATGACAAGAAGGAGTTTGTCATATACAAATACAGATTCTAAGACTTGGTCTTCTTGCTCTTTAATATTTCTCTTCCTTTCCTACCTTTCAGAAATTCAAATGATAGTTAACTAAGTTTTAAAAGCCTCGGAAAAATTTTTTAAGTCTTATGAGTATTGTTCTCATGAGCTTTTTAATAAAGTATGAATTTTTTATTTATTTAATTTTTTAAATGTATAGCCTGATTTTATTAAATGACTGAATAAAATGTAAGAAAATTCTAAGATAATTCAAAATTTAGAATCCTTAATATCAAACAGAAGCATACATATTTTAGAAGCATCTAAGTATATAGTTTTTTTTTTTCTCTGTGGCAATACCATGATTCTAATCAGATATAAATAAACTAGAATTTTGAGTAGTTATTAATGTAAACCTATTTTTAAAATTGTTCCTGTATGTGGCACTTGATTTTCCCTAAGGAGGGAGAAGAGATTGTGATAACAACCACGAGTTATGACATCCACCAGACAGAAACCAGAAGCATCGTGAAAATCCTGCATGGTCACAAAATTCTCATTCTCGATGATCCCCTTTCCTACACTCACCTTGGTAAGTGGTTGTTCTTTAACCAAATAGATATGTAATTAAAATGCCTTAAAGTCATCACATTTTAGTGCTTTCCTCTGTAATTACAATTATTAGATGAAACATCTCACAATTATTTTAGAAGAGCATTTCACTCAGACTGGCCCTGGTACCCAAGGGGTGCTACTGTGCTCGTGCTGGCGAGGAAGAGTCCCTTCTTAGCCATTCTTTCATTTAGCGAATATGCAGCAAAGATCTATCGACTGCATTGCATTCTCTCATTCTGTGGGACAAGGTGTCACTTTCCATTTTAAGCAGGCTTCTATATGATTCTTAGGCACACTAAAATTTGAAAACCCTTGATTTGAGTGCATTTTTGTCCTGATTGACACATTCCTCAGTTGAAACTACATTTAAAGAAACTACAGCCAAATGGTAAACCATAATCATCCAGGAAAGAAGGAATTCCTCAGAATCAGCTGAAGACCAAATCTCAGCCTGTAGGATCAGGGTCTTCCCAGCACCCATCTTCCCTCATTTGACCTGCTACCTTCCTCAGAATCCCAGGACATGGGAGCCGACAGGAGAGGATGTCAGAAAACCACTTCGATGCTCTGGTGCTCATGAGAACTCCAGGTGGTGTGAGAGGCTGTGGATATGCGGCCTGCGTGAAAAAGAAACTGAAGAGAACTTTTTAAAGCAGTATTTTAATAGAAGCATATATGTCTATCATTCTGTATCACCTAGTTACCTTTAAATCGAAAAGAAAATTTTCATTGAAGAACATTTTAATCATAAAGCAAAAAGTTTTGGAAGTTTGACATTGTATAGTCTTTGTGTTTTTCCTTTAAACTACCAAACATTTCTCTCTGTTTGAAATGTACCTGCCTGTCTTAAAGTTTTGACTAACATTTCCAGAAATGTAAAATGGAATTTAAGTTATGTTTTATAGATGATTAAGATGCAAGTGTACACACTATGTTTGCTATGCTATTAGGATTTACAAAGAATTGTGATTGATATAAAATAATAGTGTGCCCAGGAAAAGTGGAACAAACCAAGGTTTGGGCGTCAGGAGAGGTAATATCAATGTATTGCTGGTTCTCCACACAGCCCTGGACAGATTTGTTTACTTCTCTACCTCACTGCCTCATCTATTAGAATTACAAGCAGCTTCTCAACTTGCCTAACACTAATGTTTTCCTGTATAGAGTGATTGCAAACTTCCTATGAAGCAATAACTTCCTAATTGCTGATTATAATAATCTTTTTGGTGTTAACAGAAGACATCCTTTTGACTAGATTTTATTTTATAAATAAAAAGCTATCATAATTTCATCTATGTATATTAAAGTATAAAACTTTAATCAATTTATGCATTTGTGTTAACTTTTGGCATATTAGAAAGCCTATGAACAGCAAATAAACTAACGAGAATGGGAATTTCTCAGCGTTGGTAATAACCTAGCTGTCCTGTTGCAGGCGAAAGATACCAAGTTCCTGGAACACGTCAGAGCTACACATTAGCAGCTGATGTTGGGATACTGAGCAGGAACATCAAAGTACTTGGCGAAGACTACCCAGGTTGGTTCCAGGAATCATTTGGTGCACGTGTCCTGATCAGCTCGTTCACTGAAAACATGATGACTTTTAAAGGTTGGTACACATTCGGTTTCTTTTCCTAAATGAAATAAAGCCTAGTCTTTTCTGTGTGTCCTCAGTTCTTCAGTAATTCTCACGTCTTTATAGGATCTCCTGTACTAAGAAACAAAATTCAACTGAGTACATTTTCAAGATCTTACTGGCTCTATCTAATGATTGAGGCATCAGGCAGCATCCAGTCTAGCAGGTCTAAAGGAGCTCTGAAGAACCGTACACAAGGAAAGATTTTATAGGCAGAAGGGAGCAGGAACAAGGAAGTTATTCTCAGTAAAACAGCGAATTGGTTAGTGTAAGGCATGCATCCAAGCATAACCAATGGGCACAAACACTAGTGGGTGAGGGCATGTGCTGGGGGTGTGGGAGGCTGTGGGGAGGTCGGTAGGGGGGGAAGGAGACGTAAGTACTACTATTTGTAATACTTTAAACAATGATAATTTTTTTTAAAAGGTTACTTTCCCTGTAGGGGTTGGCAAGGGTTGATCAGGCACATTACCCCTGATGCTGATCGGGCCATTCCTGATTCACTGACTTAAGATTCCATTTCTGGAAGAGCCAAAACTGTAGTTAAGTTAAATTTCAGTTTGGTGTTGTGTGGCTTAGCATAAGTGACTCTGCTTTGGGTCTGATGTCTTGTTTTTGATACTTGGAAAAATAAAGCTTTGAGTGGGATTCTCTAGCCCATGTGCTACCTCCTGGTTACCAAATCCCCAACATTATTCCACTTATTTTACTTCAGACAGTAAGAATTATCAAGTAAACAAGGACCTTAGATAATAGCTTGTCCAACTTCTCACCCAGTCACAAATCATTTTATAACATTTCTTCTCTGTCTTTATTAATCTTATGTTCCCCCACTATACCCGCTTATTCCTCCTGGTACAAAATAACACCTTTCTAATGCATTTGATTAAATATCAGTTTTGAAACAAGGACTATATTTTACTGGTTTCTTACCAGCCGTGGATCTTCATGCCTCAGTTTTCTTCCATAAAAGATAGGAGTAATAAAAGTTCCTAACTCATAGGATGTTATATGAGAATTAAACCACCCACTGCCAGCAGTTAGTACAGCTTTGGCACAGAGCAATCTCACATGGACTGTTTTTGCTGTTATTACTAGTCTATGAAATTGGCTTTTGTCAGCTCAGTGGTACTTATGATAAACTGATGAGCAGATAGTTGGCAGTGCATATTCTAGAGAGGTTATGTAAAGATAATGCCCTTAAAGGCTCTTTAGAACATAAAAATGGAAATGTCAGGTGAATTATATCTCATGCCTATGTCATGTATTCTCAACAGGGACAATATCACCACCAAGGGGTGAAGTTGGTCCTTGAGGGATAAAAATACCCTTAGTGATTGCAATGGTTTGTCACCCCTGCAAAGGACCACCATACATTAACAGATACATATCTGTGTTATTAAAATTTCATGGGGAGGGGAAGCTATTAGGGAAAAAAATGCCTAAGAAGGCTCTGGGGGTAGTGAAAAAAAAGTTCAGAAATACTGCCTCATTGAGATTAAAGGAGCAATGAAAAACTAATGAGATTTCCATGAAAGAGTTGAAAACAAATTTGTAATGGGGAAAATTACAGCTTTGTGGATTTTTAAAAATGTTTTATATTTTTTCAAGAAAAAAATAAATTTAACTGCCTCCTTCCCACAGGAAGTGCAAAGATAAGTAATGTGGAATTTTATCACAGTGGCCAGGAAGGCTTCCGGGACAGCACAGACCCACGATATGCTGTCACGTTTCTTAACCTAGGACAGGTTTGTACTTTATGTTGAATTTTTGCATATATCCAAAGTAAAATATTTTGATTTTGATTTGATTTTCATTTATCTTTACTAAATAGCCATAGCTTATGATTACTAAAACTATAATCCTATTTAATAAAGATGGAATATGCAAATTGACTGTTACTTCACAACAAAGATGGTGGCACCCACAGCCAATAAGGAGGGAATATGCAAATTGATGCAACAAAGATGGCGGCAGCCCGGCCTAGATGCTTACGTAGTCACCATGGTGACGATGCAGGCATTCCACCCCCTGCCCCAGCCACTCTGGGCAGCACACGAAGGTGGAAGGCGACTCCAGGCTGGAATGAAGAGGGAAAGGCAGCTTCGGGCCACAGCGAAGGTAGAAAGGCAGCTCTGGCCAGAGCAAAGGCGATGCCGGCAGCCAAAGGAAGGAAGGCCTATTCTTGCACGAATCTTTGTGCCTCGGGCCTCTAGAATAATATAATACAACTTTCTTAGATGTATTCCCCATTAACTGTTTTGGACTCACAGTAGCATTTCATTCCACCCATTTCATGCATTTATTTAGGGTAAGTTAAATAAAAATAGAAAAAGGAGCAGAGAAGGTGAAAGGATTGACCATCTACAATAGTACCTAACAAAAAATTTAAAAAAAAAATAGTACCTAACACCTTCACTTTATTTTGAAATAACCAAACATATTTCCAGTTTCTATTAAATAAAGTGAATATTGCTTAAATTTTTCAAATGAAAAATACCTATGTCTGTATATCCATGTCTCTGTCAAAGTGGGAAAAGAAATATTCTGTGTGATTTAAGAAAAATGAGAGCTTATTTCTCATGGAAACAAAAAGTAATCTTGCAGGTTTGAAATTGAAACCCCTAAGCTACTCACTGACTGGTTCCAATAGACAGTTGAATCATAACTCCTTGCCTAGAATGTCAAATTTTGAAGAAAAAGAAAATTCCTGTTAATCATATAGTAAACTCACTATTTTGAAAAAATAAATTTTAGTACCTTAGCATTTTATAGGTAATGATAGAAATATAAATGCATAACAAAGTACTTGAGAATTTTTTACCTGCATTTAAAATAAGCATACTTTATTTTTTGCTTTATTTAATCATAAATTTAAGATATGTGGACATTTCCCAGGATTAAAAAAACTTCTGGGAAATCATCTCTTTTTATGGAATATAAATTGAGTATTTTATTTATCAAGGTGTGTTTTTTGAAAATCACCTACTTTGAATTTTTTCTTTAAATATATTTTTATTTCATTTTTTAAACATTCACTGAATTCTGATGTTTTATAGATTCAAGAACGTGGCTCATCTTACATTCAAGGCTGTGCTTTTCACCATGGCTTTTCTCCAGCAATTGGTGTGTTTGGGACAGATGGATTGGACATAGATGATAACATCATTCACTTTACAGTGGGGGAAGGTAAGAGAATAAAATTTTAGTCCAAATAACTTATCTTTCTGAGAAAGTCTTATCTGTAAGCTCTAGGGCCAAGCTGTCTAGCTGATCTTTCTTCGAGAATGGAAATGGTTGATATCTATGCTATTATGGTAATTGATAAAGCACATTTGACCATTGAGCACTTGAAATGTGACTAGTGTGACTGAAGAACTGGATTTTTAATTTTAATCGTACTTACTTTACATGTAAGTAGTCACATGTGGCTATGGATACCATGGTGGTTTAGTAGAGCTCAAGAAGAATTATTTACCAAACCCCGATTTTATGAGTTATCTAATACCAATAGTTTAAATTACTATGACTTTTAAAATACTCCTCAGATGTCAATCAAAAAGCTTTTTCACTAATAAGGGTTATTTGATAAAAATTATATTTGATTTTAGGGGGTTATTATTTCTTGAATGTCATTAAAGAATACAAACTTTTAAAATATGTACATAATTATGTGTTTGTTAAATTATGAGTTGGAGCCTGTAAACCCACATATTTCACAAGCACCCAGAAGACCCTAATTCAGGTAGTCTATTAAAGAGGTAGACTTTCACTATCAGAGTTCAGAGGGCTCACTTTAAAATCTAAGGGATTCAATTATCAGGCTTAAACTAGAAAACTAATTTTCCCCATAGACATCCCCGATAATACTTATTACAAACTTACAGGTATGGGGGGATTTTATTTTTTTCCAGGCATAAGAATATGGGGGGATGACAACAGAGTCCGAGGAAACTTGGTTGCACTTTCGGTGTGGCCGGGAACCTACCAGAACAGAAAAGATTTAAGTTCAACTCTCTGGCATGCAGCAATTGAGGTAATGCAAGCAAATTCCTAAATACACAAAATTACAATGTCCTTATTGAAGATTACAATTTCTGTAGAAATGATAAATCTCAAAGTGTTACTGAAAACTATTTCTTCCTTAAAGATTGGTGAATTACTAAAATGAACTAATTACAGGGCTGAATGAACTTTCATAAAAGATAAGGTGAGGTCCAGTAGCTATTAGATTTTCCTTTGTGATGCCCACTGGTTTAAATTGTTCTCTTATATTTTTGCTTCTAAACATTAATTATTGCTGTCAGATTACAGTACAGGGTCTCTGTGCTGCTAACTGACTGAGTGCCTTGCACATATTACTACTTAACTCTGGATTTAGTTTCCTTCCAAATGGAAAATTATATTAACAGACTATAGAGTCTCTGCAACCCCTTTCTCATCTACAGGTGTTTTTATTTCTATATGCAAGGTTACTTATCTAACATTACTATTGGACCCTTCTCGATTCCCATGAAATTTCTTCCATTACTATCGGTCTTTATTTAGATGCAGAATGATAATACAAATGAAGGTAGTACAGAGAAAGGATTAGAGGAAATATGCCTTCCTCTTGTTTTTGTTTTAGTCGCCTATGCCATAGGAACAAAAAAGAATTACAAATAGCTCTCTTTGAAAGATGGGGTAAGGATTGGGCTTTGATTTTTTGCAACTATTAATATCACCTCACAGTAAAATGTGAAACCTGGAACTTAGTGTATATTTATGAGTTAATAATGTTCTCTTTCATCTATTTATAAGTATGTGAATGTAGTAAAATGTTAATTCCTATTTTTAAAGTTATCTGTATCTTTTTAAATAAAAGGTGCTTATTTTTATGAATACCATTTGGCTATTTTATCATAATCTTTAAAAATAGGGTGTTTAATGTGCTTTAAAAAATCGAGATTTTAAATGTTTTGCTGAAACTATAGACAAGAACTAGACCTTCTGTATTTTGTACTTTTCACTTTCTACCACTTTGACTTGACTCATAACATTGCTAAGTCATTACTTAATACTCATGGTACCCAGTTTTTTAGTATAGCAGGTTTTATTTAATGTATTGAATGCCTCTATTGAATCTTATAATACACTGTAATGGCCTTGGTTGTCTTGTTTTAAATAAATCAAATTGGTAACAGAATATAACCAAAAAGAGTGACAAAATATTTGTAACTTTGCTATAATACAGGAATTTAGCCTATAGCTTATATTGAACCAGTGGATTCTGTTACTGAAATAAAAAATAATCCCTTTAATGCACTTTCCCAAGAAGTCTAAGGTACTAAAAAATAATAAAAATAATAAATAATCTCTTTAATGTACTTTCTGAGAAGTCTAGTGATGGTTTTATACTAAGATCCTAAGGTAATATCAATACTTCATTTGTAATGTAAGTTTGAATGGCGTGAGTACTGAATTAAATTTTCCTCCTGAAAGTGTAGTCATAATTAGATACCCTGTGTGTTGCCTACTGAATCTCATTGCCTAATTGTGGAAGAGCCTGACCCAAAGCATTTTCTTTGTCATTATACTAGATAAATAGAGGGACCAATACAATCTTACAAAATAACGTCGTGGCTGGATTTGGAAGGGCGGGATACCGCATTGACGGGGAACCTTGCTCAAGTAAGTCTATTGACATAGAGTCACTGAAACTAGGAAATAATTTGTCCCAATCCATTAGAAATAAACAATTTGTTGTCAGTTTAATATGTGATCTATCCTCTCCCTGGTCACTGAAAGGACTCAACAAGGCAAATGATTTAAGATACTATTGGGTTTAAAGAAAAAAATGGATAGGCTTTTAAAGACAACTATTTTCCATGTTTATTATCCCAAACCTCTAACAACAATTTCAGGTATTGGAACAGAGAGTACCTCATCCCACTTTCATAAAACAAAATATAGAGATACATGCTACAGGGATGTGCCACTATTCCATGCCTATGCTTTATAAAGGAATAAATGCTCACTGTTTATGTGTTAAACCTGCAAGCATGAAAGGCAAAGGGCATGAGCAGACAGTTCTTAGATATATTCCCATCAGATGGGCAAAAGTCAAGAACTAACTGAACAACTGCTCTGTTGGCAAGGCTGTAGGGAAACAGGAACATTTACATGTTGCTGCTTGCAGGACAAAACTATATAACCCACAGAGGGAATCTGGCAATAGCTACCAAAGCTATAGAGGCATTTACCTTGGGTCAGCATTTCTACTCTGGTAATGTAACTAACAGTTGCCTCTGTAAGAGAAAAGATTTGTAAGCAAGGCTATTCATCACAACATTCTGTGTACTAGCAGAAAACTGAAGGCTACCTGTGTCCAATAACTGTGGGCTCTTATACAAAGCCCAACATTGAACACCAGGCACCTCTCAAAGAATAAAAAAGATACATGCCACGTGTTGATATGGAGATTCTAAAGTGATAAAAAGAAAATTTCAGAACAGTATACATGATACTGTTTTGTGTATATGTTTTGCGGGGCGAAGGAAAAAAAATAAGAACCTATGTGGTATGTATTGTTTACATAAAGAAACACGAAGTGTAAAAACAGAGCCATAGAAGTTGAGTGGGAACAGGATTACTGGTGACTTATTATTGTCTATCTATAACCTCTTGATTTTTCAACAAAGTAAAAGAATTATCAGATCCCAAAAGTAAAATAACAATAGAACTTAAGGCTTTGTCTCCTAAGAAACTTACTTAGTTAAAGGTAATGGGATTTTTCCTCTGAAAAATTTATATTCCTTCTACAGTTTTTTTTTCTCTCTTAGCATAGTTATTTTTAAGATTTTTTAAATAAACATTTTTGTGTAAATTCAAAACTTAATGGATTTATGCTATTTTTATTCTTGTGCAAGATACATTTTGAAGGGATAAAACAACTTAACTTATTTTTTGATAAATGCTCTTATTAAATATTTTAGATCCCAACAGTTTTAAGTAGCTTTTCTTTGACTTAAAATGTAAATATATGCAATTTCTCTATAACTTCTTTGAAGTGTGGTTTTTTTGAAAATCAAAACATGACCTGTGAATATGAATGTGTACTAATATGTGATAACACATCATGAATTTTTTACTGACTATATTGATATTCCTAAATAATCGAGAGTGTCTATAGGAGTTTTTAGATTTCAAGCAATTGAAACATGAAACATCACAGAGGAATTGAGAGTTTAAGTTCCCGGAATGGGACATCAACCTATTAAATTCATCTCCCTGACAATGAGCGGCTATGATGCTGGGAAGGGAGGAGCCATGCTTGCCCACCAATTACCTTGTATGGAGACAAGAAAGAGTTGTGCAAACAGCTTCTTATGAACAAAACAAAATAGAACCCTGGGAAACCATCATCAAAATCTCAATCTCAAAGGACCAGAAAAAATGGAAAAGCAATAGAAGATAAGATGAAGTCAGATCCTTGGGGACTAAGTATAATTTAGGGGTGGCTCTGCTCTTTATAGGAAATCTTCAAATTTACGCATGATGAGGAAGGAGTTATTAAGGTTACTGATCTGATTTGGAGGTACATAAAATTTTCATTAAAATCTACATCAATTATCCTGTGTATTAATTATAAATATAGTTTCCATTTATTGAGGCTATTTCACTTCATTTTGAAACAATGCTGACAAAGGCTTGATTATATATATGTATAGAAACTAAAGTCCAATGAGGTTGAATAACTTTGCAAAAATCATGAATAGATTAATCCAACAAATATTTAATGAGTTCCTATCTCTGCATTACCTTCTAAGCTCCAGGAGTATGGCAGTCAGTGAGCTTCTCTCATGAAGCTTATATTATAAGACAGAAGATGGATGTCATAATAAAGTCAAATAAGTCATAATATCAAGTGAAGAAAGTTCTAATTGCTATGCTACTTTGGATCCTGTGGTCAGAGAAGGCCTTCTAAAGAAGTAATATTTAACTTGAAAATGGGGTGACCAGAGGAACTACCAATACAAAGGTCTGCAGGGGAAGTGTTTTACAGACAGCAAGTGGTGCCATGTGCTTCAAGTTCAGCCTTGTTTCCACCCAACTTCATGCCCTTTCTAATGAAATTCGTGTTTAGTTTTATCAGATACAATAAGTTAAGGGTGCTAACGCTAAACCAAACTTTTGCAAATGAGCATACAATTATTCTAAATAACAGTAAAGGGACAATTTAGATGAGAATAAACACCAAATAGAGTAAATCATAAATGACTGAACTATTAAATATTTGTTCATCTTGTTAAAATTTATGTCAAAATTATATATTGAATTTTTAAAAGAATTTGAACTTTAATTGACACTGCTTACAAAACTATATTACATGATTTATCATCTTAATTATCTCATTCTGTGTTTCCATCCAAGGTCTGTCTAACCCCCTGGAAAAGTGGTTTGACAATGAGGCCCATGGGGGTTTATATGGCATCTATATGAACCAGGATGGCCTTCCTGGATGTTCTCTCATACAGGGATTTACCATTTGGATGTGCTGGGATTATGGAATTTATTTTCAGGTAAGTTGATAAAAGATCATGACTGTTTTCTTTTATGATTGTATTTTGTACTATGTAAACTATAAATTGTATTACAGACCACAGAGAGTGTGTATATCCATAATGTGACCCTGGTTGACAATGGAATGGCCATTTCTTCAATGATTTATATGCCAGCTGCCATATCTCACAAAATCTCTAATAAAACAGTGCAAATTAAGGTAAGACATGATGCAGCCACATGAGAAGAGTAAACTCATTGAAGGATCAATATAAATAACCTCCTTGACTTCGACCCCAGCTAGCCTAAACCTCCCACCTTTGCTCTCATTGACTTCTCCTAGGAAGCTTTCCATATTTCCCTCTGCTCTCCAATTCCTTCACCTCTTCTTCTTTTTTTTTTTTTTTTTTATTCTCCCCCGAGGATATTTTCCCATTGATTTTTAGAGAGAGTGGAAGACAGAGGGAAAACCAGAAATATCAGTGTAAGAGAAACACTTTGATTGGTTGCCCCCTGCATGCGCCCCCAAGTGGTAGGGGGAGGAGCTTGCAACCGAGGTATGGGCCCTTGACTGGAATTGAACCTGAGACCCTTCAGTTCACAGGCCCACGCTCTATTCACTAAGCCAAACCAGCCAGGGCCCTTCATCTCTTCTTGATTATCAGCTGTTAGCTTTGCCCCAGTTAGTTACATTTTCATTTCATCTATAAATTTTTTTCCTGAAGCAGCTTAGGTAGCTTAAGTCACTCCCTCCTCTTCTTGTCCCTATTGTTTCTTGGACATACGTATATCCTAGAAACAGATCATGTCATCCTATACAATAAAAGGGCAATATGCAAATTGACCCTAACAGCAGAATAACTGGGAATGATTGGTCACTATGACACACACTGACCACCAGGGGACAGACACTCAATGCAGGAGCTGCCCCCTGATGGTCATTGTGCTCCCACAGGGGGAGCTCAGCTCAGCCACAAGCCAGGGTGACAACTGCCAGCGCAGCAGTGGTGGTGGGAGCCTCTCCCGCCTCCTTAGTAGTGCTAAGGATGTCTGACTGCAGCTTAGGCCTGCTCCCCGCTGGTAAATGGACATCCCCCAAGGGCTCCCAGGCTGCCAGAGGGATGTCTGACTGCCAGCTTAGGCCTGATCCCCCCAGGGAGCTGGCCTAAGCCAGCAGGTGGACATCCCACAAGGGGTTCAAGACTGTGAGAGGGCACAGGCCGGGCTGAGGGACTCCTCTGAGTGCACAAATGTTTGTGCACTGGGCCTCTAGTTGTATATAATTGTCCACATATCCATCTTCCCTTTGCCACGTTGAGTCATTCCACTCTGGGAAGAAATCACACCTTTTTCATCTGGGTTTAATGATCCAATTCTCAAACGTATAGATTGTATTTTGCAACAGTGCAATTCTCAAACGTATAGATTGTATTTTGCAACAGTGCAATTCACAATACCAATTATTGTGTTTTCTCTTAGCAGTAGCTATTATTAAAGCTGTATTTTTTGAATTTTTTTCATAGAGCTCATTAATTGTTGGAAGTAGCCCTGAATTTAATTGCTCTGATCTCCTAACAAATGATGATCCCAATATTGAACTTTCTGCTGCCCATCGGAGTTCTAGACCTCCTTCAGGTAAAAAAATAGGAATTTTAATTTTGGTGTTCATATGAGTGCACTTCCAAATTTCATCAACTGTCTTCTTTTTGTAAAAGGAGGGAGAAGTGGGATTTGCTGGCCCACCTTTGCTTCAGCACATAACATGGCTCCCCGGAAGCCTCACGCGGGGATCATGAGTTACAACGCCATCAGTGGCCTTTTGGAAGTTTCAGGCAAGTTTAAACATAGTATTTGACAAATCTCAATTACATGCTATAAAGAATACATAGAGTATAACTAATAATGCTTCATTGTTAGTGAAAAAAATTATTTTTCTTTTCTTGTCCTATCTGCTTGATATGACAAGAAAAGAAATCAGACATCAGAGTCCATTTCAAGAATGGAGTAATGGGGCTGATTGAGCTAGGTTTATTAACGTGCTAAAACTCCCAGAATTCCTTAGAGCACCACGGGGTGAGCCCCAACATGCAAGCACTTTTCAGATCTGCTAGTACCACAATTGCCCTTGTCCCATTGGCCAAAACGAGTTACATGGCCAAGCGCAGAGAAATGTGGAAATGACTGCTCAGAGGTGTTGATATAGGGCGACAACCATCTACCACATATGGTGGTGGATTAATCTTCCACATAAGGTAAGACCTTCATGTTCAAGGTAGTATTAAATTATGTGTTTGCTGGAATGTACATGAAATGCAACTGTACCACTTTCTCTATAGAAAGTAATTACTTTTCTATTATTTCCATTTCAGGTTCAACATTTGTTGGATTCAAGGATGTTTGTTCAGGTGAAACTAATGTGGTATTCATTACTAACCCTTTAAATGAGGATTTACAGCATCCAATCCATGTGAAGAACATACAGCTGGTTGACACTACTGAAAAAGCAAAAATATTTATACATAGGCCTGATATAAGGTAAAATATATGAAAACCCAGTTTTCTTCCTCTCTTCACAGTTATCCGTTGCCTTTTCCCCTTGCCATAGAGCTGGGAAAGTTGCTATGTTAAAATAACTGTTTTTAATCAGCATTATGAAAATTAAGACTAATGCATCTGTGTTTTCAGTTAAGTTGAATAGATGTATATTTTCTTATACTCTTTTTCCCATGCATTGTATTTATTTAATTGCTTTTTTTAGAGGGAGGGGAAACGGGGGGAGAGAGAGAACATCAATTTGTTGTTCCACTTATTTTATGCATTCATTGGTTGCTTCTTGTATGTGTCCTAATCAGAGATTAAACCCACAGCCTTGGTGTATTGGGATGATACTCTAACCAACTGACCTACCTGGCCAGGGCTCCATGCATTGTCAATAACACTATCATTAAACATAAGAGGGTTAGAAGTGTGCTGTACATAAGTATCTCCCCATTTGGAACAAGAGACATTTCTAACTTTTTTTGATTTTCATTAACTTTTTTGTTTCACGTTGCTCTCCTAGTGTCTTATTTCATGCACTCCAACATTTTGTTGGAAATTAAAAGTCTGGGGACACCCCTTCCCCTCCCTCCTCGACCCCCACCCTGACATCACCATCACCCCCTTCCCTCCTTTACACCTCTCCCCCTTCCCCACCCAGACGTTGGACCAGGCTGTCCCCACTTCCACCCTGCACCCCTTCTTCCCCCCCTGCATCAATTAAAAGAAAAAGTCTGTCCTTATAATCACTGTGACTGTGAGTATGTGGACACTTAGAACAGTGATTTTCAGTCACAGAGGTCAGGTGGTGTCAGAATATTTGTAGAAGCTGAACCACCTCCATTCTAAGTCTTAATATAGTCAATAATTGCTACTGTTCGTAAGAGGTGCAGACTAGGAATTTAGGTGTAAGGCAGCAATGAAGGTAAGAAATTTTCTATTAGAGATCTTTGTCCATTTTCAGTATAAGGAAAAGACAAGGAATAATGCTGTCAGACATATCTTCAGAGAAATGCAATGTTTCATAATAGTTCTTCTGATTTTGTTTTGATGGTCGCCCCACAATTTTTCTCTGTGGCTGCTCTCCTTCCCTTTGAGAGAATTCCCTCAATAACTCACTTGAACAAAAGTCCACATCTCAGCCTGTTCCTTTGGAAGCTGAAATCAGACAGAGCCCCAACCTGTAGTATGAGTGCCACAGGGCACCTACCCATGGACTTGTTTACAAAACAATGGATAGTACATTGCAAATCGAGCAGCTATTTTATTATAACCAATTAACAATTCACACTCCAGGTGGCCCAAGATGAAAGCAGAACACCATCTGTGGTTGAACTGCATTGTGAGTTTATAGTTTTTCATCTCTTACAGTTTGGGTATCTACAGAATGCTTACTAAAATGTGCAGCATAAAAACCTGTTTGCATTTACATAGGCAAAAGTCTATGAGAATAAATACTAATCTGCAGTTTGTGATGATTCTAAGAGCCTGAGATAAGAAGGTGAAGGAGACTGAATTTTTACCAAGTACCTAGATGATTTCATAGTAAGCATATAATACTTTTATAATATTTAAAGACCCATTAAAAAAAAGGGAAGGAAAGGAAAAATAGTAAAAACTTCCCTGCCAACACAGGAGTTTTTTATGTCCTGAACAGTAGAATAATGTTAGTATATTGTAAGCTATTCACAAATATGAAATTTATTATTCAAGAAACTATAAAACAACAAAATGGAATTCTAATTTTATATCCCACAGGTATAACTTGTCCTTTTGAAATGTTAATGAATTCATAACAGACCAAATCAACACAATGGAAAACAGATCTCATTACAATGCACATTATATATGCTACTCAGTCCTACTTTAAATCCTGTCTGAAAAGATAAGATTCAATCAATCAAATTTTTTTTGGATACTTTCTTATCAAATACTCAAGTATACTCAAATGCTCCCTAGAATAGGGAGTGATACTAGTCTAAGTATTCATACATTTGACCTTTCTTCACAGGAAGGTGAATCCATCTGATTGTGTAGACATGGTTTGTGATGCCAAAAGAAAATCTTTTCTCAGAGATATGGATGGTTCCTTTCTGGGGGATTCTGGTTCAGTGATACCTCAATCAGAATATGAATGGAATGGAAATAGCCAACTTGGAATTGGAGACTACAGAATTCCAAAGGTTATGCTCACATTCCCAAATGGAAGTAGAATTCCTGTCACTGAGAAAGCACCTTATAAAGGTTTGTTGGATATTATTCTGTTAGTTCTTTCTTTTTAATGACTGATATACTCAAACCAATAATGTATTTTCTACTTAGTAATGTTGCATAACAAGAAAAAGATAGTATGTGGATGCTTTTGCAAAGAGACTTCTTTTCATTGCTAAAACATATATACCTATGTTTCTAGGAATTATTAGAGATTCAACCTGTAGATACATCCCAGAATGGCAGAGCTATCGCTGCTTTGGGATGGAATATGCAATGATGGTCATTGAAAGCCTGGATTCTGACACTGAAACTCGAAGACTCTCACCTGTGGCTATAGTGAGCAGTGGTTATGTAGATCTCATTAACGGTAGGTGTTCAATGTCAACAAACGAGAATTACTCAAAGCATTCACTATTTAGTACATGCATAGAGACATCTCATAAATTATTATCACATAAAACTAGCAAATATCTGTGCCTCCCATGTGTAAGAAAGTTCTATGTATAAGAGAGATACTTGAGTCTTCAGTAGTTTCCCATATTAGAAAGCCAGGGCAGAGATTCGAAATTGAGCACAAGAAGAAAGAGAGGAAAAATTATTTGTTTCGTGATCTTCATACTTATAAATATTTTTAAGAAAAAGTTGGACTGAGTGTCTCCAAAATGACAATTTGCCTCTCATAAATTAAAAAAGTGATAATGAAACAACAGCCAATGCGTCTGGGCTGCCTGTCACTACTTGAGGCAATTAAGCAGAGACAAGGTTGAACTATATATGAGTGTTTATTCTAATAATGCCAGCAGTGTGGGAGAGCAGCAGGTCATCCATGAAAATCTGCTCTATCTTTCCCCTTAAACCAGCTGCTTATATTGGGTAGAAGGACAACGATTACATGGGGAAGTAGGAATTACAGGACAGGGGAAGTAGGCAAGGTTACCGGTTACAGGCATTGCAGGCCAGGGAAGGGTTGCAAAGGGTTCATTAATGATGTTGACCTTCCAATACTACCTATAATCATACTCTTTAACAAAAATGAATTAAAATAACAGTGGAGGGCAAAGACAATGAAAAACACACTTAAGAGTTTGTTGAATTTACAAATGAACTGTTGAACAAATGAGTTTAAGAAAGAGTTCATGAATCAATGGTTCAGACATAGAAATATACCTGTTTCTAGGCACAGCACGGGCTCTATCTTTAACAACTTAGCTCTGTTACAGCATATTTCTCAGCAAAGTCTGAGGAAGTTGGTCTCCTACCCAAACTCACATTTGACAGGTAGGAGAAAGGATGAAGCGTTTTCTTCCTTACTAGGTGGCCTGAGCTTAGACATGATTATTAAAGTAGAAAACCATGCAAATCTAGTATTTCTTCATTGACTTTCTAGTACAAGTCCTCAATACACTAGTTTACCCGTCTTAACTTGGGCAGTGTAAAATGATGGTAAGTGAGAGGAGTTGCTTCCCTGACTTCCAATTTAAGCCAAGGTGTGAGAAATAGCTCAGGTCCCTGGATAGATGGGAGGATGGATAAAGGATGTAAATGCCGGACTTCATCACTGCAATTTATTTTCAGTACAATTACTTGTCACACTTTGCACTAATAACATTCATCCTAGGAAACATGAATTTCATTGTATGTGGATTTAGGCCCACAGGATCATGGTTGGTGTGCCGGATACTCCTGCCAGAGAAGGTTGTCCCTGTTTCATAGCATTGTGGCTCTAAACAAATCTTACGAAGTTTACTTCACCGGCACCAGTCCTCAGAATCTTCGACTGATGTTGATTAACGTTAAGCATGACAAGGTAAGGCAAGATGGCAATAATTGCTTAAGAGTTATTGGTGTTACTTGCGTATATTTCTGTCTGCTAAGGACTTTATCTCCTCCCCTGCTCTCTTGAACATCGTCAGGCATAGCTCCTTTCAAGGATCGTCAGGGTACTACCAAGAATACTGTTAGCCCACACAGTTTTCATCAGCCTGGGAGCACGTATGAATACCAAACACCTCTCCCCCATATGTACTTGATTCATATATGAGCCATGACACTGGGGCCTATGATATGTGTGATTAGGAAGGAAACCTGAATTTTTACATTAAAATAGTGCACATCCAAACTGGCCACTGGAATTATATATTTATTCTTCCATGCTGTTATTATTTATATGTGTCAGAAATACAGCTTTGGACTTTACTTTAGGATCACAGCACATTATCTAAAATATCTTCATTAATGTCAGATCTTTCCTATAAACTGAATTCAGCTGAGGTGATTAAACTTAAGAGTTTGAGGTTAAGCAGTAGTCTCATAATTTAGATTTTTTTCTGAGTGTGAGACATGAAAGCCTAAGAGTATTAGGAATGTGAAGAAAGAATACTGATGAGATGAAGCAGAGAGAGTAGTGAAAGAAGATACCCGCCCCTTCTCAGGTGACAGCAATCACAGTTTTTCTGTTGCTCAAGATAAAACCAGGAATCTATTCTTGATGCTTCTCTTCTCTCGCATTCCTCATCCAATCCATCTGCAAATCCAGTTGCGTCTCCCTTCCTAATCTCCAGAATCTGAACACTTCTCACTATCTCCACTGCGACCATCCAGTTTGAGCCAACATTATATCTCTTCCTTGGATGAAGGCGATTGCCTCCCAACTCTTCCTCCTGCTCTATCTTTGCCCCTCTGTCTATTCTCACCTCAGTAGCCACAGAGGTACTCTCAAAACGTAAGCCAGTTAGATCATTCCTCTGCCCCAAACCCTACAATACCTTCCCAAGAGTCAGAGTCCTCACTGGGGCTTACAAAACCATATGAGAATCTCCCCCTTAGCTCTTCCCCTTATTTTACTCCTCCAGCCACACTGGGCTTCCTTACTGTCCTCAACACACCAGACATGCTACCACCAGGGCCTGTGTTCAGATGGGGAGTCTGCCTCCAACATTCTACCCCAGGTGGCTAACTCCCGCAGCCCCTCAACTCCCATTCACTCTGCCCATTTCTTACACTCCGATCTACCTTTTCTTTTTCTCCATAGCACTTAGCACTCTCTAACCTGTTTGGTACTTTTCTTTTTATTATTTCTATTAATTATTCTGTGTCTCCTCACTCTACAATGTAAAGTTAAACAGGGAAGGGACTTTTGAGTGTTCCTAGAATAATGCCTGGCTCAAATACACACTCAATTTTTGAATAAAAGAGAATATTATTAGTTAGGAATGCAACTATGAAGTATTGTAACAGTTAATATTCTGAGCCTCTGTAGACAAAAGATTTTCCTTCCTGTCCTGCAGAAGCCAGTCTTCTTACTTAATGATTACATTTGACAGCATGAGATTTGGGGATTATAAACAATGAACAAAATAGAAAATGAACAAATTTAATCAATGAGGAGAGTTGTTTGGGCTGATTTTTATTAGTGCTTTTAAATTTTTAATCTTCACTGGAGGATATTTTCCCACCGATTTTTAGAGAATTGAGGGAGAGGGATATACAGAGAGTGAGAAAGATCAATGTGAGAGCGACAGATCGATTGGTTGCCTCCACACATGCCCCAACCAGGGCCTGGGATCCAGTCTGCAACCAAGGTATGTGCCCTTGACCAAGATCAAACCCAGGTCCCTCCAGTCTGTGGACCAATATTCTATCCACTGAGCCAAACAGGCTAGAGCTAATTTTTATTAGTCTTACTACCATGTTTCTTTCAGAGATAAGCATTTTTTCCACATTTGTGGAAAAATGTGTTATAGGGTACTGACTGCCAAGTTTGCATTATACGGAGTACTGCTAATTTCCCCATTTCTTCTGCCCCTGGAGTTGAAAGTGTGTATTGAAGTCTGTTAGCTTTTAAAGAGGCCCTTTCTTTAATTTAGAGATTTTTCTCAAATAATTTCTTTCTTACATTACACTTTTCTACTGAGAAATATCAATAAGTTGTAATATCTCTATGAATGGTTAAATGTAAGTCCCTTTAATAATTTTATCTCAATGTTTATCCTAAGTCCATAAAATTTAGTTTTAATTTTTTGCAGAAAATATATATAGTTCAAGGACATTTATTTTTTAAGTGATAATATTCTAAATATTTTGTTTCATTGTTCTTTTAAGATGTAAAAATGTGTTCATTTTTAACAGGCTGTTCTGGTAGGAATTTTTTTTTCCACACTGCAGCGTTTGGATGTCTATGTGAACAATGCATTGGTCTGCCCCAAAGATACAGTATGGAACCCCCAACAGAAACAC
Source organism: Murina feae (assembly GCA_004026665.1). Lineage (NCBI taxonomy): Eukaryota > Metazoa > Chordata > Mammalia > Chiroptera > Vespertilionidae > Murina > Murina feae. The sequence goes on along the minus strand of PVJC01006070.1, from coordinate 6,989 downwards.
TGTGAATTTAATAGACATCTACACACAGGTATTTACTCAGAAAAATACAGTACACATTATATATATGTATATGTATATGTATATGTATATGTATATGTATATATATATGTAAAATTCTTTGTTGATATTTTATTAATATCTTTATTTCCTTCACCATTGATGAGCGCAAGATCAAATGGTTTTTAGCCACCAAATACAAAGATGTGTTTATTTATAACATGTATGTCCTAAAAGGTAAGTCCTGGTGGAAGTCTTAGCTATCTGCAACATGCAGATATTAATTTTTCGGTGTATGATGGACATTTCTTAGCCCCCTAAGAACATTTACATTCAGTTTAGTTATTCCTATGTACCAAAGAAAACTTGGTTAGAATTTTTATCCTGTCTCTGCTTTACTTCTAGTTCACAGAGTTCAGAACCTAAATTGATAGTATTGCCAAGAAAGTTTGTATAACATCAACCTAAACACCATGAAGCACATATAATAAATTGCACTTAAATGAAATATATGGAGAGGTTAAACTTATCCATTTACTAATATTTGCAAAACCAGGATTTATCTCTGCTCACTGAAGTCTTTTTGTTAACCTGGTACTAATAAAGTCAATACATTCCATTCCACATGTGCTAATTTATTATTATTTTTATATGTGCCCTGTAATCTTTTAACAATCACATAAATATCTGCTTTGGATCATATTTTAAGCTAACATGAGAGTATGAGTGGACAACCATATTCATTACCGTCTATGGAGCAAGTCCTGTTTCTACTAATTATATGAATAGCTAATGTTTCCAGAGACATTACTATGTGCCAGGCACTACCTGCTTTCTGTATTATGACATATTGTTACTAATAATAACCCTATGAAGTAGGCACAGATGAGTAAACTGAGACCCAAGGAGGGAATTTGCCAAAGTCTCTGTCTTAGCTCAAGCTGCCTAACAAAATACCATAAACCTGGTGGCTTAAAAAATATTATTTTATCACAGTTCTGGATGCTGCTGGTACTAGGTCAAGGTGCCAGCATGATCAGGTTGGGGACAGCTTTCTTCCTGGCCTGCAGATGGCCTTCTTCTCAATGTCCTCACAGACAGACAGAGAGTGTGTGAAAGCATGCAAGCTGTCTTTTATCTCTTCTTATAAGGGCGCTGATCCATTGTGAAGTCCCCACCCACATGACCTCATCCAAACCGAATTACCTCTCAAAGGCCACATCTCCAAATAACCTCACACTGGGGTTAGGGATCCAACACATGAATCTGTGGGGGAAGAGTGACACAACTCAGTCCATAACAATATCAAAGCTAGTAAGGGCAGAGCAAGGACTCACAGACCAACTCTAGAACCTGTGCATTTAAATTATGCTCTATTACCTCCATATATGCTAAGACAGCCAGTGTTATCATTTTTACATACAAATCATTATACATATTTACAGCTTAATTTTTATAAATTTTAACAGTTTTTTCAAACTATACTTTTTGTACCAAGTATCTATTGTTCAAGTCAGGAAAGTGGAAAATATTCCAACAGGCAGAATGTAAATAAGGAATTGGTTATATAGGTGCTGAAGGGCTAAAAAACAACCACTGACTTCTTATGGATTTCCCCATACCTCTCTCCCCTTCCCCCACCTTCCCACCCCAGAAATGACGTTGCTTTTGAATGAACATTTTGCTTTGACCCTTGGAATGTAAAATAATCTCCCTGTATTAGTAATCTGTACATATTTTTTTTGGAGACATGAGATAGTTACCTAGGATAAATCATATATGTAATAGTAGCTTGATTATAATACCAAAGCACATACTTCAGATTCACAGAATGTTTAAACCAAATTGCATCTAGAATTTATCCTAGTAAGTATTAAATAAATATATAGTAACAATGAAATGGCTCCTTAGTGCCATTGTTATGAATATCTATTACTTTCATAAGAAATACCCTCTTCTTTCTAACATTTTCATTCCTTTTTCTTAGTAAGCCTCACTGTGAAATGTGGTAAAAATCTGCACCTCTTATGTCAGTACTATTATATAATTCAACCTTTGTCAGGGCTTAATATAGTTTAGTAGATATATTACCTCTCAAACATTATTACTATTGATACTGTGCTATAAAATAGTATATACAGGGGTTGGCAAAAAATAGGTTTACAATTGTTTGCATGGAATATAATACAATAATTAATAAATAATAATATAAGAATAAACTGTTTTGTGTGCTCACAACTATAAACCTATTTTTGCCCACCCCTGCGTGTTCATTCATTTTTACTGTATATAATAATCCCAATCACTTTTATAAAATTTGCTTCCCTAGTAGAATTTATTTATATTAATCAAATATTTTCCAGGCTGAAATGTAAACCTATTTCATGTAAGAGCCTTCTGGGATGTTTTGATGTATATTTCATTTGTGTTACATAATATTTTCTTGGTGAAAATAGAAGTACTGAATTAAAAATGTTCAAGATTTGGTATATAGCACTGCACAAACTAGATGGCTACCAAAGTTAAATTTACATTTTTTAAATTATCAGATACCTTTGGTCAAGGCTTTAAAATTCTGAACATGTAAATAGTGTTATAATACAACATCCTGAGTTCATAATTAGATTTTATTTCTCATTTATACTGTGTCTATAGTATTGTTTTTAAAGTAAATTTAATGAACCAATGATTAGTTTTCTAAATTGATTTTTAATTATTTAAAAAAGTTTTAATTTAACATATAATGATTATTGACAGTATTATTTGAAAGACTGACTTTAATTTTGCTTGTTAGTTCTATATGTGTTTTTAAGATGCATACTTTCTTATGAAAGAATGATAATGATGAACTTTTTGGAATTTCATAAATTTAAACAAATATGAAATATGTATAACCATGCTGTTTTGACTTTTTTCCTTCATAGAGCAATTCCTTCCTAACCTGAATTCCTCTGTCCTTGGTGAAAACTACTTTGATAGAACCTACCAGATGCTTTACCTTTTGGTTAAAGGAATCACACCTGTTGAAATACATACCACCGCAGTCATATTTGTTTCTTTCCAAATACCTGCTATAACAGAAGAGGACTTTTATAGCTCTCATAATCTAGTTAGAAATCTTGCCTTGTTCCTGAAGATACCAAGTGACAAAATCCGTATCAGCAAAGTAATAGGAGGGGACAGTCTGCGCAAGAAGAGATCCACGGGACTGACGATTGAACTGGAGATTGGAGATCTGCCCCCTCAGTTCATAACCAATGACACAGCAGGTACGAGTAGTAGACCTTTGAGACAGAACAATGCAGTTACCAAATCCACACCCACAAGTAACCTTACCAAGGCCTGTTAAGCATGACCTCAGGAAATCCCACCAACCCTACATCCTGAACCCTGTGAGGGCCTAGAGACCCCTTTTCCTGCCCTACTCCTGTAATCCCAACCTATTTTGGAATTATGAAGGAATTTGAGCCTCTATTTTATTGTTGTAGCAATTAACAAATTCAACCAAAGGATTTCACCTAATACAAAAGAGCTGAGAAATGACCTAAAGAAGTGGCCTTACACCTAACCGATTTGGCTCAGTGGATAGAACATCGACCTACAGATTGAAAGGTCCCAGGTTCAATTCTGGTCAAGGGCATGTGCCTTGGTTGCAGGCACATCCCCAGTAGGAGGTGTGCAGGAGGCAGCTGATTAATGTTTCTCTCTCATCGATGTTTCTAACTCTCTATCCCTCTCCCTTCCTCTCTGTAAAAAATCAATAAAATTTTTAAAAAAGGAACCCCAAATACTACTTTAAAAAATTAAAAAAGAAGTAGCCTTACAACTGAGAGATTAAACGTGAAAATAGGGAGGTGGGAAAGTTCAAGGCTGAGGAGTAGTTGGTGAGAGTTTGATGCTTTGGAAGAACTGGAAAGGTCCAATAGGTCTGAAGTGGAAGGAGGCAGGAAAAGCGAGCTGCTGGAGATGAGGTTGAGCAGTAGTTGCGAGATAGTGGGAAACCCAAAGGAGCTCTCCTGTTCATAAGCTAAAGAAGGACTGTGGATGTTTTCCTAAGGAAAGAGTAGTGGAGTGTTGAAATAGATTTCCATAGTAAAGTCACAGATTGACCCAACAAGTGCAAATATGCAAGCATATGTTCTATCTTTATTCCTATGGTTACTCTAATCAGCTTCACCAACCATCAGCTCTTTCTCTGTTCCCCACCAGCCATCACCCCTTTGCCCATCCCTCACTCTCCAGACCCTCATTTTCTAGGTATCAGATAAAAATAAGTTCAACTGTTCTGTAACAGGTGTCTCTGCTGCTTTAAATTATTTCCTTAGAGTGACTCCTTTTGGGCATCTGGGTGGGTAAATGTTCAGTCTTCATGTTTTCTTCCTCTGCATCTGTTCAATCTGTTTAAGTTGGTATCTGAATACTAAGGGGGCTTTCATGACCTCAGGGCCTCATGCTGCCCTCTGGATTTAATAGTCTCTGCTACAAGAGGAGTGGTCTTCTCTGCTTGGTACAAGCCTCTGGAGAGGCCACTGAACCTTCCTGGCCTCCTGCTGCTAATCCCCAACTGATAAATCATGCTGCTGTTTTATGGGTAAACCTGTGTAGTAGGTGAAGATCTCACCTTCTGCCACTAGGGGTCATCACTCATTTCCCCAGCAGGTTTGTTTTGACTCTCTACATGAGCCACATTGCCATTCTGGAATTCCACCAGTTAGGCGGGCAAGAGGTTTTTCCCTTGTGGCGGGGGGATAAGCCTATGGAAAGGTTTGCAAGAGTGGAGGGAGGTGCTGATCAACTCTCTTTGTTGAAGAAAACAGGAAGCACGAGCTTGAGTTATAACCAGTTTTCTCATGATGTTCTCTGACCTGTCATAGGTTACTTCCCTTCACCAGCCCTGTAATTCCTGTGTTGACAGGGTCATGGCTTTGGACCCAAGAGAGTCTGTTAATTTAACCTAGGAGCTGTAGCAGTCCATGGTTCATATACAGATTGCTCACTGACTCTTAGAAATCCTGGTTAGCCCTTACATGTATTGGGGTCCAATATTTAGCATACTAGGCACTCAAATATCAAAAAAAACTATGATGTATTTTCTATATGTGATCTAAATTTCCTCACACACAACCCCTCCCAACCTCTATCCCCTTAAAGCAGGGCATAGATTTATCTAGTTAGGTACAAATAGTCTAATAACTGGAGATGGGGAAGAGGGAGAGACAGACCAATGGCATTTTTGGGATACAGTTTTAAGACTCAAGGAAAGCCTACAACTTGTCATAGAGCAACATTATCTAATCTAATAAAAGAGTAATATGCAAATTAACCCTCACTCCATTACACCCACAATCCATGCCCACCAACCAATCAGGAGCAAATATGCAAGTTAACTCAACTAAGATGGCGGCAGCCTAGGCAATGGAGGAAACCAGGGCTCTGTGGGCCCTGAGCTCTATTCAAGGATACAAAGTTTCAATTATTCAAGATAAAGAAACCCCAGATACGTGCTGGGCTGGGACCTTGGGTTGCAATCCAGGCTTCGAGCCGGGGACCAAGGCAACAAAAGTTTCAATTATAGAAGTTAAATAAATCCCAGATACCTGTTTCCAGCCAGGCACCCCAGTAGGGACCCAAACCCTGAAGGGGCTGTGGGCAGCCTGAAAAGGCCCTCAGCTCTGCACCCAGGCTGGTCACACCCCCATAGGATGAGGGTCCCCACTGCAGGGCTTGGTCAGCCTGCAAACAGCCATCAGCCCTCACCCAGGCTGGCCAGGCACGCCAGCAGGTGGACATCCCACAAGGGGTCCCAGACTGCGAGAGGGCACAGACCGGGCTGAAGACCCCTCCCCTCCCCCTGAGTGCACAAATTTTTGTGCACCAGGCCTCTAGTAGAAAAATATTGGGAAATGGCAAAAAGATGTGCATGTAGCAGTTACCCTGGCTCCACAGCTTTCACATAGTGTTGGAATATCCAGATGTTGCCAAGTTTCCTAAAAAAGGGTCCTTAGGTACTGAGGGACCTCTGAATAAGCAGAGACCTGAGGTCAGGCATGAGAGCTCCTCAAGTTAAGGTCTTTGGTTTCAGGAGGCAGTCTACAGAAATAAATGGACCCTCCGCATGCCAAATGGTCAGAGTATCTGTTAACAGGGCAGACCAGGGCAGACCTGCCACTCCATACCGAACTCCAGTGAGGGCAGGTGGCAATAGTAGTGTACGGGCATGAAGCGCCCTCATACTGCTACCGTCAGGTCACAAGAACCCGCCTGTCTGGGAGGCTGTCTTGGAGAAGAATATACAGAGGAAGTGGGGGGAGAGGGTAGAATCTGTAGACTGAGTATTTGTCCAGAAGTGTCCGAGTCAACCACAGGGGACCTTTTAAATTGACAGGAACTGAAATTCCCTAAAACTGTGATTTTTCGAATGTAAGACCTGCTGGCCTAGGACATGGCCTGGTTCACGAGTCTTAATGGAAGAAACTCAGTGGTCAGAATCCTCCAGGCAGGACTCTAGATGTGGAAGATGCTGGATGTCTAGGAACAAGGGGTTGGCAAGGCCTACAGTACACCAAAACGTTATCTCAGTGACAGCTGGTTTTTTATAAGATCACCAAATACAGTGGAGTGTGTAGAATTGAGTGGAAGGGGAAGAGAATAGATACAAGAAAGCCAGCTTAAAGCTCTTCTAGTGAGTCCACTGATGATGGCTTTCACTGGGATACTCACAGTGAGACAGATTTAGAAATTGGTAACTGATGAGATGGTGTGAAGGAGAGGTAAAGGGTGAAGTAGACAAAGCAAATGTTCCTGATTAAAGAAATAGAATGAATAGAGGTGCCACTTCATAAGGAGGGTTATAAAGACAGTCGATTTAAGAGGACCTGCCAAGCTAGAAAAAGAGTATAGTAATTACCCAGCGTTCAAATTAACCTGGAAAATCATCAATGTCCAGAAAAAGTAACCATTTGTTAGTAATTTAATAAATGTAGCAACTTATT